>JAMKPZ010005057.1:0-21141 GCA_024699675.1 Amphibolis antarctica | reverse complement strand
TTCGATGGCGTTGGTTCTTGACGATTCGAAGCTTTTGTTGGAATTTTTCAATTCACAACATGGTTCTGTCTGCAACGGATGAAGTGATCGAAGAACGAGTAGTCGTAGTAGTAGTACTAGTAGTAGTAACAGCAGCAGCAGCAGTAGTCGTAGTCGTCGTCGTCGGTGTTGTCGCCGCCGCCGCCGTCCCCTATCTTTCTCGCAGGCGGTAGAATGGAGGTTGTTTCTGTGTGCGTCGCCATCTTTTACTCCGATGATGATTTTGAAGAGATAATTACATGTGGCGGCAATTATATTATTCTGCCATTGGTTTCTCCGGTTCCGAATCCTACGGCCGAGATCGGCCCCTGGTTTGGAGTTGCGCATCCCATTTCTCAGAAACCATGGTCTCCACCCACATTGTGATGCGAGAGCTGCGTGCCTACCCAGTCGCCGTCGGCCATTCCTCCCGCTTCCTCCTTTCGGCCTCGATAGTGAAGAAGAAATTTGATGGAAAATCACCAGCCAACCTTACTTTCCTGAAACAGAGAAGAGTGTCTAGTTGTATTAGGTTTCACTTTTCTGCAGGGTTAAAACATCTCACTACCAAAAGAGACATAAACCCTGGTTGTGCTTATGGAATTCATGAAAATTGAATTAAAATAAATTCAATTCTTGTTTGTATTTGTGGGATTAAATTCAGTTTATTTTTCTTAGTATTATTTCTCTTACTTATGTCTAACTGTAAGAATTTCTAATTTTTTCAATTTTAAAAGGTGTATACTTCTGTATTGAATTCATTTATGTCTAATTTAATTTCACTTAAGAAATAAATTTTTGTCAATTCATTTTTAATTAATTTTACATTCATAAACGCACTCTTAATATGTAGATCACAATTTCATGCATCGGCACATGAGCAACTTTTTTACCAGCTTGATCTATTGTGGGTCTTTTGCTTGCTGTCTGCTTTCTTATTCGATTTCAAGTTTAGCACTGGATCAGTAGTTGGAGTCAAAAAAGTGTGATTGGAGTTGCTTAAATAATAGCTGTACACGAACCAATCTAAAGAAAAGACATGAATTTGTAATCTCAAGTTAGACGATTACAATTCGGCTGCTACACACGAGGTGTGGTGTATTGGGTGGAGTGCTTCAAGAATCCTGTGTCACCTCTTGTGGGTGGGTGCCATACCACTTCCAGCGCGCTACTTGGTAGCTTCAGAATTGATATGCGTGAAATTCTTGTGGTCGAATGTGCAGCTGATGGAGAGTTTCAGTTTACTCAAATCAATTAATTAATTGGTTAATTAAAAAAGATTTACAAGTGATATATTTATTTTTTCAATGTAAAATTATTTGATTTTGTCTTCGTTATGCAGCTGGTGGAGAAGGACCAGGAAGCAGCCATAGTGTGGTTCTGGAAGGCTATAAACCGCGGGGACAGGGTGGACAGCGCGCTCAAGGACATGGCCGTGGTGATGAAGCAACTGGAACGGGCGGACGAGGCCATCGAGGCCATCATCTCCTTCCGCCATCTGTGCTCAAAGCAAGCGCAGGAGTCGCTCGACAACGTCCTCATTGATCTCTACAAGGTACGGGACTACGATCCCACAACATGTCACACGATCGAGGGCATGAAGATCGATGATCATCGTCGTTGTGGTCACGTTGCTAACATGTGTGTGCAAATTGATATGGCAGAAATGCGGAAGGATCGACGAGCAAATAAATCTGCTGAAGCAGAAGTTGAGGATGATCTATCTCGGAGAGGCCTTCAACGGGAAGGCCACCAAAACAGCTCGGTCTCACGGCAAGAAATTCCAAGTCTCCGTCAAGCAGGAGACCTCACGCATCTTGGTATGTATGTAGGAGCATGGCAAGAGACGGAGAGGTTTACATCATGTTGTTGTAGTGGTTTGATGGGGGTCGATCTTGATCGAGCACAACATACGCGCGTTTGCGATGTCGTTGTTGGCAGGGGAACCTTGGGTGGGCGTACATGCAGCAGTCCAACTACATGGCGGCGGAGGCGGTGTACCGGAAGGCCCAGTTGATCGACGCCGACGCAAACAAGGGGTGCAACCTCGGCCTCTGCCTTGTGAGGCAGGGGCGGTACTACGACGCGTGGTCGGTTCTCCAGGAGGTCCGGCAGAACAGAGTGCCGGGCTCCGAGGATCCAAAGGCGGCGACCCGGGTGCAGGAGCTGTTGCGCGAGATCGAGCAGCAGCTGATGCGGCCGGAGGTGGTGTTGAACGAGGAAGAGGAGATCATGTTGAGGGTGGAGCTGCCGGAGACCGACGGGACACCGTCGATGACCGGACGGCAACGGACGCGGAGACTCCCCATTTTCGAGGAGCTCTCCTCGCCAGCGTGAGGCATCCGTGCTTTATTTCTTTTATTTTTCTTTGAAAAATTTTGTGCTTTATTTTGTAACAATAACGAGGAGAATAAATTCTTCGTATGTATAAAAAGCAGTTAATATTTTTGTTAGAATTTAAATCAAAATTTAAACCAGAACATCAATAGAAAATAGTTAATGTTTATACCCGCATTTGATTTTTGCGCACGCATGTATTTATTAATTTCTAAGTAATAATCGAAGAGCATCGATCATTGGAACAAGCCCTGAGTCTGAGAAAATTTTCAACTTTATCCTTTTGTACTTGGATATTTACTTAAGTTACATCTGCCGAATCATTAATTGAATCATTGAAATTTTCTTAAAAAATTTCCGTACCTTGTTATTGAATCCTAGCTACTAGGAAACATGTATTAACAGAATCTACACGGATTTTTTTCTCCTTTTTGAATGAGCAGTGCACCAAAAGTTGATTAAATTCATGTCGAGCTTAATTAACTCAAGATTGTCGTCCAATAGTCATAAACAATGGCAAGCATAGTGCCAAACGCATGCATCAAAGTAATTACCATCTTATTTAGCATACTTCACGAATTCAACACATGCAGAAGTAGACGAGAATAAGCCCATAAAATTTGCAATTTCCATTTATTCATCGAAAACTTTTTCTAACCATATATGCAAGCTTACTCTTACTCATACAATTCTAATCAAAGAACTTCAACTTTGTTCGCTTAAGTACTTCAAGAAATTGAGAGTACTTTTAGGGTGGGAGTCTAAAACATATAAACCTTAAAACGTTGCTAAACCTTAAATCTTAATTGAGAGTACTTTTAGGATCAAGGTTTAGTATCCTTTTACTACCAACAAGAGTACTTTACTCAAAACGTTTTGAGTCTGAACTCAATTCCTTCGACAATGAGACCCCTTTTCCAATTCCAGTCATCAACTTCTAATAATTTTATAACAACTTCACACCCATCTTCATTGAAGAATTCCCCCATGGCAACCTCCATCCACCCATCATCTCTTATCTCAGGTTGCGGAGTTTGCAGAGATACATTATTCATTGAAGTTTCTGTTCCCACAGTAACACGGGCTTCTTGAGATTTATTATCGAAGCCATAAGACTCGTTGCTTAATTTGAAGACCAAGTATGCAACATAAGTTGTTTTGGGTGATAGTTCTGCAGCATTCAATGTCCCAGTGATCTCTAGCCAACAAACACTTAAGAGTACAGCAACTTCTGAGAATCTGACACATAACAAACAAGATGTTAACAACATCACGTGTTAATTATTTTACTCTCCTCAATATAATTTTTGCAGAATATCATCAATATCTAAATACACAATCATGTAATTATTTTCATTTATAAACTATTGCTATTAGATCACAATAATATTATACAAAACATTTTATGAGTTGATCGGCAACATACTCTTCAGAGAATTTCAAAATTGTATCGATATCAACAAAATAGGCGTGCAAACAAAATACATTTCAATGAAAAAAATGAAAAGAATTGATACTAGCATTTTGACATCTCAACTGAATATTTAACATTTTAACGCTATTTTTCCTAGTTCCAATAATACAAGTTACAAGGTAAAGTATAAAACCAACATGTTTATCCCTCAACAAGTGTTCAGTTAAACCATATATACATCTTAAACTATGGTGAAATACAATATGCCCCTTTGTTAGATAAATAAAGTTAATCTTTAATGTTCTTTACCCTTAATTCCAAAATCTTTGCTTGTCGGCCTAAAAATAATTTACAAGCACTAACAAGTCTTGTGATCGAAGCATGATTTTATATAGATCAAGTAACCCTGTTTTGTCATCTTATAAAAAATATGGTTGAGAAGAATATATTGTACGAAATATTTTGGGATAGTTAAGTGAGAAGTAAGATTAGATAAGGATGATAAATTATAGTTCCCGTAAAAAAAATAAAAATTAAGTGTTACAAAGTAACAAAGAATCGAAACTTTAAGAAAACAAATTGAAATAAAGAACTTTAAGTTAACAATAACGAACTAAAAAGACAGCAAGATTCAAATAATATGATTTAAACCTTGATTCTGGATGAGAAGTCCATTTCCAGTATTGGGGAGCGCCTCCCCATATGATCCCAAGCTCTCTTGCCGACAACATGAAGCACTTCTTCCCGGAAGACTTATCCAATACAAAACTCTGAAAAGAAGCTCAAAGAAATTAATAAGAGGCATATAAGCAAAAAATTACTAAAAAGAAAACAATAGCACAACAGAAAGATTCAATCCTTGTAAAACTGGCGTGAGGAGACATTTAAATTTTCGAATCAGTACAGGACGAACAGACTGCATCATACAAAATAGTATGCAGTTTTGCCCAGCGATGCAGGTCTAAACAAAATAGTATAGATCCATACAAACATCTTCCAACCTCTCCAATTCAACATCTACAGATAGGAAACGCACTTTTATTTTTTTGAAAAAAAATTGCATTTGTTCGGCAGCATTTGCGAAGATACGTCGTTACCTTCCTGCCGCCATCGATGAGAAGTGGGCGGTAGAGGCGAGAGAAGAGTTCCTTCTTGGACGCGAACGTCACATGGTCCACCGCCCTTGAGAGGATCCCTCTGTGATCCGGCAACAGTAAACGCTTCCACACCGCATCGGAGGTCGCAGTAGAGCGCAACGTCGAGGACACCGCCGCGACAGTACAGACGTCCTGCGGAGACGTCAGGGACAGGATGTGGGCGACGTATTTCTCCGGTAACCTTGAAAAATCGGACTCCTCCGTTGGGTGAGGAGTCTCCGGTTTCTTCTGTTTGGAATCGGAAGACTCCATCGATGTTCCTCAAAAAAACAGAATTTGTATCGAATCAAGTATATACTTCGACTTTCATGCGCAGGCCACGGAAAAATCCGAAGACTCCCATTTATGCCCGCGGAGTGCGGACGGAAAAATCGGTGATAAAAATATAAAATTAATTAATCCTTAGCCGCTAAGGAAGAGAGACGTGTCGACCCAGCTTAATTAATTAACCGTGTGGGCCTGGGTCGAGATTTTCAACTTTCAGATCATGTCGACATTTTTTAAATTATATAATTTATAATAATATTTTAAAAAAATTAAAAATAAAATATATAATAAATAACGAATAATATTTATTATAATAATACGATGATAATATTTTTTTAAAATTACGATGAATAAATAATAAATGATGAATAATATTTATTATATTAATATAATGATAATATTTTTTAAAGAATTGTCATTGTAATTAACTTTTAAAGTATCATTATTATTATATACATTTTATTATATAAATTTTTATTATTTTAATTTTATTTATAAAATTAACTTTAACTCCAACATTCGAAATTAATTGAAATTCTCTCGCACAAGGTTAGAGTGAGGGCGAGTTGCGAGCAAGAATGTGAAAATACTATAATGGAGGTTGCTATGGTTCTATTTTCATTGAATGAAGTTGGTGATTTTAAACGAGCTCTTTGCTCCCCTGTTTCTTTGTTCCTCACGTGAGTTTGAGGTCATCGAGCGTGGTTCACATGACCGGTAAAAGCCATCGGGTAGCCCTATAACCATGCTATTTCGTGGGTTTATTGGAAAGTACCTGTAACTCCTGTGTGCTTGCATCCGTCCAATGAAGCCTTCCAAATGTAAGTGTCTTCGATTCACATTTTATTTATATTATCAAAATTATTTTTTTTCTATTTCTATTTTAAAATTATTTATTTAAAAATTACTTTTTTTTACTCTTAAAATACGAGAATAAAGATTATTATCGTCATTGGGAGGAAAAAAGAAGGGAGAGAGAAAATAATTTTTTTTTAAAAAGGAAGAGGAAAGAAATAAACGTATATATTATAAATTTTCATTTAAAATATTCATATTCACATTTCAAATAAAAATTTCAAAATACGTTTCCAAGTTTCAAAAAAAAAATTATGTTATATATTTTCATATTCACATTTATAGAAAAGAAAAAATTTTATTTTTGGAAAATACGTGAAATTGTTTATTTTGAAATAATTTAAAGAAAATAATTCAAAACAACACAACGTCTAAACCAAAGAAAACGATGAAAAAATCACAGAGAAATAATACACTCTGTAACAACAGTTACTTATTTAAAATTTTGAAATATATTTTGAAATTTTTTTTCAAATGCAATTAATCAATCTTCGGTTTAAAATCTGAAGGCATGGATAACGCACAAATGATGGTTCTTTTAACTAACTAGCTCAAAAAATTATGATTTCATCTCTGGCTATCTTTTTGATTTGAAATGATGTATTAATCAGCTCACAGTCAAGTAGGTTAGTGTGACACACATCTACCATAGGCTACTGCACTCCCATAATGATGTCGTTACCCCTAATGCTGTGTGTTACATAATTTTTTGCAGCAGAATATTTTTTTAATGTATGCCTAACAAATAAATACACTCACCATCATCTACAACTGTATTCTCTCAGACTTCCAACCATTTCATAGCAACTTCATCAAACCCATCACTCCTACTTCAGTAGCCCTGTGCAAAGTGTTCTAGAGCCATACATATTGCTCAAAGCCATGTTCATTCTCTGTGCAAAGTATTCTCTGAGACCAGTTTTTCGGAGAATAGTTCGATAAAGATGCTGTGATGGTTTAACATTATATCAACATATTGACTGACGAATAGAGCATGACAAGCCTACCTTATATGGAGGATCTCTTTACATAAGATATCATTTCATAGAAAGATAAGAAAGAGCACTATTAATAGCAAGATAGTGCAAACTGAGAGGAACAAGCTTATGAGTTCAAGTTCAGATAAAAATACAATCATCTAAAGATACAAGAAAGAGTGATAACAAAGCAAACTTGGATCAATTCCCAACAAGCACGATAGCATTATTTTAGTGTAGTAACGATCATCCCATAGTGCAATAAGCACTTGGAACTCTATACACAGAGAAGGATGTATGGCTTGAAGGCGAGGGTCCATCCAAGTTTCAATTAGCAAGGGCGCCTATTTATAGATTGCTTGAATCATCTAACTTTTGGGCCTTAGTTCAATTCCTTCAACAATCAAACCACTCTTCCATTGTCCCCCTTTGATTTCCAACAAGCTAATAGCAACTTCATCAAGTCCATCCTCGACGAAGAATTCCCCTAGGAAAAGCTCCATCCACCCATCACTTCTTGCACGTGCAAAGTGTTTTGCAACTTGAGAGACTTGGTTTGAAGGGTACAAGTGGCCAAAGCTCACGATACCCCTTTGCCTGATATTACCACTTCTCCTGTGTTGTGGAGTTTGTAGAGACACAACCTCTCTTGAGATTTGTGCTCCTACAGTTACAAGGGCTTCTAGAGATATATAATTAAAGCCATAAGAATTGAGTACTAGTTTGAAGATAAAATATGCGATGTAGGTTGTCTTTGGTGATAGCTCCAAAACTTTTGGTCTCCCATTGATTTCCAACCAACAAACACGTCAGAGTTCAGCAACCTCTGAGAACCTGAAGCAAACAATCAAGATGTTAACAATACCAATCACATGTTAATATTAGTTATGGATGATAAACTGTGATTCACCTCAAGAAATAAAACTTAAAATGTCGTAAAGAAATAAAGAGCCACACCACTAGGGAAAAAAATTGAAATAAAGAACTTCAAGTAAATGGTAACAAAATAAAAGAACTAGAAGATTTAAATAACATGATTCAAACCTTGATTCTGGACGAGAAGTCCAGTTCCAATATTCGGGAGAGCTTCCCCATACGATCACAAGCTCTCTTGCCGACAACATGAAGTACTTCTTCCCGGAAGACTTATCCAACAGAAAGATTCAATCCTTGTAAAACTGGCGTGAGGAGACATTTAAATTTTCGAATCAGTACAGGACAAACAGACTGTATCATACAAAATAGTATGCAGTTTTCCCTAACGATGCAGATCTAAACAAAATAGTATATATCCATACAAACATCTTACAACCTCTCGAATTCAACATCTACAGATAGGAAATGCAATTTTTTTCTGAAGTAAACAAAGATTGTATCTGATCGGCAGCATCCGTCAACATCATTACCTTCCTGCCGCCATCGACGAGAAGCGGGCTGCACAGGCGAGAGAAGAGCTCCTTCTTGGACGCGAACGTCACCTCCTCCACCGCCATGGAGAGGATCCCTCTGTGATCCGGCGGCAGGAAGCGCTCCCACACCGCATCGGAGCCGGAGGCGGAGCGGAACGCCCTGGACACCTGCGCGGCAAGGCAGGCGTCGGGCGGGGAGGTGAGGGAGAGGACGTGGGCGACGCCGTCCTCGGGCAACCGGGTGGAGATACGGGAGTGGGAGCCCTCCACCTCCATCAAGCAACAAATGTAGATGGATGCATCATTTTTGGAAGTGAAGCAGTGAAGCAGAGAACTGAGTATCTGAGATCGATGTGCTCGACGGGAGGTTGCGCATGCGCCTGATATTTCGGGGATTCCAATCTTATCTTTTCATTTAAAAAGTCAAAAATAAATAAATTTAAATGATTTTTTTTTTTAAATTTTATAATAATATTTATATTTTTTAATTTACTTCTTTTATTATTAAAATTATTATTTTTTCACGTCAAAACTATTATTTTAAAAGTCACTTTTTTTTACGTGAGAGTGGAAAAAAAAGCTTGAAAAAAAAGTTATTTTGATAATATATAAAGTGAATTAGTAAATATAAATATTAATATGAAAATATAAATATTTTTAAAAATTAAAAATAAAGGAAAATGAATGATTATGACAAGATGTGGATAAGTCATGGTAAGTCAATATCGTCTGAATTTTTTTTGACATTATTTATGTTAAGTTAAATCGTAATTGGCCCTTCGATCAATATTCTTATTTAGGTTCACTAAGAGTAGAATCAGATTTAACATAACATAATTTAATTTTTAATTATTTTTTATTTTATTAAAAATTAATATAATATTAATATAATTTATAAATACTAAATTAAGGTTAAATATGAGATTTGAAGTCGTAATTATTTTTATTTATTAATAAATTCAAATTATATTATATATAATTTTAAAAAATATTAAAATAAATATAAAATTTTATAAAATTATTTTTTATCGTGTACTACGTGTCAACGTAAAAATACTTTCCGTCAAACATCTTGCAATCTCTGAAATTCAACATCCACAGTTACCAAATGCAATCCGTCGACATCATTACCTTCCTGCCGCCATCGACGAGAAGCGGGCGGCAGACGCGAGAGAAGTGCTCCTTCTTGGACGCGAACGTCACCTCCCTGGAGAGGATCCCTCTGTGACCCGGCGGCAGGAAGCGCTCCCACACCACATCCGAGCCGGAGGCGGAGCGGAACGCCCTGGACACCTGTGCGGCAATGCAGGCGTCGGGCGGAGAGGTGAGGGAGAGGACGTGGGCGACGCAGTCCTTGGGCAACCGGGTGGAGATACGGGAGTGGGAGTCCTCCACCTCCATCAGGCAACGGATGTGAGATGGATGCATCATTTTTGGAAGTGAAGCAGTGAAGCAGTGAAGCAGTGAAGCAGCGAAGCAGCGAATCAGAGATCTGAGAATCTGAGATCGATGTCGTGCTCGACGGGAGGCCGCGGATTCATCCGCCTGGATTGATAATTTATGTATGGTAACGATTTTTTAACTTTAATTTTAATTTTATACATCATTATTATTATTTAAATTTTTATATAATAATTTACTATAATAATAAAATTCAATTCTCAATTTTTCACGGTATTTACAATTAAAGTATTTCGTTATTAACCTGATTAAAAAGTTTCTTATTAAAATTTATTGTCTAATGTTTGATTTGTTTAAACAATAAATATTATGTACTTCTCTTTTTAACTATACGTTACAACTTTGTATAGTAACATTTATTAAATAAATTTAATATTCTATAAAAAAATTATATCAAAAATTTGTATTTTAAATCTTATAATTTATTAAAAAAATGTAAACTCTACAAACTTATCATATCTAATACTGTCATTTAAATAAATATTACCTAATTCGTCGGCCCAAGTAACACATAATGATGCAATCCACATGGACATTCAAAAGTGGCCCAACCCACGTCAACCTGCTTTCTTTTCCGGAAAAGCCGAATTATTTATCGTTCATGCAAAAAGCGAAGTCTTTTCTTTCTTCTTCTCAGCCAACAAATCTCATAATAATAATAATATCAGACATTTATATTAATTAAAAGAACATAAGGTCTTTATATGCCACATAAATAAAATAGTAAATTAAACAATATGCGAATTAAACACATACAAATAACGTTTTGTTAACCCATCCATTTTATAGGACAAGGGCCCAACAAAGAAGAGATTAGGTCAAAACAACGTAAAAAAGAAACACATATAAATAACATGATATTTACATAAAGAACATGATCTTCTTGAATTAATATGTAAAATATCTCCACATATTAATTCAATTGAAAATTTTCTTAATGATGCATCTAATTTTGCCTCATAAATCTAATCAAAGAACCTTCCTAATTTTTTGGTCTCAATTCAATTCCTTCAAGAATCATGCCTCTCATCCAAAATAAAGCTGTAGTAATGTCCGATAATTTAACAATCTTTGCGCTCTCGCCGCTATAGTAGAATTCCTTTATTTTAACCTCAAACCACCCATCATTTCTTACACCTACTTGATTATCTTCCTCAGCTGTTGCGCGAAGTAATATCACTTGATTCACTTCGGGTCCTTGATACACAGGAAGTGTTTGTTTAGTTGATAAATAGTTAACTGGTTTGATAATAAAATATGCCACATAGGTTGTTTTAGGTGACAACTCTATGTTGTTCAATGTCGCTTCAACCCTCATATAACAAGGATCTACAAGCACAGCAACGTTGGAGAACCTGATTATACAAATAAACAATGTGATATGCATTTATTAATTATTTAATAATCGATATATATATATAATTCAGCTCAAAAAATAAAAATTTAAGTACCGCCCAACCTCTACGAAAAAGAATTGAAACAAAGATCTTTAAATTGGGCAATATACGACAAAATATAAAAAAAAGGACTGCAAAAATTTAGATGATATATTCAAACCTTGATTTTGGATAAAAAATAAAATCCCAATAGTTTGAAGGGTTTCTCCATGCGATGTGAAGCGCTCCTGCGGCAGACAACATGAAGCACTTCTTTCCGGTGGTTTTATCCAAACAAAAACTCTGAAACGATTCGAAAAACTAGAAATCCTTAGAGATGAACAAACGAGATAGAAAAAATCACTCCAAAGAGATCGACAAAGGTAATGAGCAAGTATTCGAAAAGGAATGGGATCAATTAATGCTGCGGTTAGTCTACACTACCTTTATTCCACCATCGATGAGCAGAGGATGGCATAGGCGGGCGACGAGCTCCTTCTTGGACGAGAACGCCACCCGGTGCACCGCCCTGGAGAGGATGTCTTTGTAATCCGGCGGCAGGAAGCGCTCCCACACCAAATCGGAGTCCACGGCGGAGCGGAACGTCCTGCACACCGGGGCGGCGGCGCAGGCGTCACGCGGGGATGTCAGGGAGAGGATGAGGGCGACGCAATCCTCCGGCAAGCTGCAGGACGTATCGGAGTCGGACTGGGACTGGGACTCCTCCATCAAGCAATGGATTTTGAAGATTGGGGCCGATCGCGTGGGGTGGTACGAGGGAGATGGATAGAAGCACATTCCATCAAAATTTATAGGCGTCGATGGGGTGGAGAACTCGGCAACTACCTCGTTTGAAAGTCTGATATTTTTAAATAATCTAAACAAAACAATTCTAATCAACTAAAACAAAGAAAACGTTCGAAAATATTTAAAATTTTGAAAATAATTGGCAACAACAGTTAGTTTTTTTAAACGTCTTTGATTAATTAAAGAAATTAAACTTCTATCAAATACAATCAACGTTAATTATTTAAAATTTAAATAACTTCATTCTCTCGCGAATTTGGAAAGATTCTCTCATTCACCATTCATGGAAAGAAAAATCACGATTCCATCGGACATTTTTCTGTCGTCGATTTGAAATCGGAAAGCGTAGATATCGCAAAATTAAGCAAGAACGAAACTTCTACAAGACTAACAATTTTGGAAGTATATAGAACTGCATGTGCAAAATTCAATGGACATGTAAGCAAAACAATGACTTCGTTTAAGAATGAATTTCGTAAGCGTTTTTATTATATAGAATATATATTTTATCAAACAATATAATAAAAATAAATATTTTTATGTCTAAAAGAATAGAAAAAAAATTTCATCTCAAGAATCATGTTATCCTAAAAAGACGTAATTTCCCACCCCAGCAACACATAAAGATTTTACAGAACAAAGACATTAATATGAACGACGTGACTTTCAGAGACCTCACCGTTAATTAGATGTAGCATTCGATCTGCTTAATTATAACCAACGCTCACATCTTTCCAAATTGATCGAACCACATGCGTTAGTGGTTGCCTGAGCATTCGATCAACCTGTTTCTTCCCTTTCCATTTCTCGAGTTCTTAATACTAATGCTTCAAATTTTTCTGCATCCCTCTGTTAGGAACATGTATGTATGAAAGTTGTTCAGGCATAATCCACATATGCATAATGGATGTGATGTATAATTCCATGAAATGAACGTAGTTCGACAAATATCTTCTGTTCTGCTGCATCTACTTAATTATGCATAAACATTCTTCATCAATCAATCGTTTCCCCTGGAATTGATGATATCATAAATCAACCAAGATGGACTTGGTGCAGCAGAAACAAAACAGACGTTATATATATATATCGGAAATGAAAATCAAATTCCAAATCATTCAGCTTTCTAACTAATAGTTAACTGCAACTTTTTCATTTTGGAGTCAACAAGTGCATGTGTGCAAGATCACAAAATTATTGCATCTTTTAGTTAAGAGAATGAAAGGATGAATTGATGATTGACAACAAAATTACATAGACTTGCAATAAAAGAAATCAAAATCATTTTTCACCTCCAGGAGAGGGACTGCCTTATTCCAGTGTATATAAGCCCTAAAGACCTCCCGATTAAGTATATAAAAAAGAAAGAAATTGCATCTCTCACTTTGCAAAAAATAGCTCTAACCAATGGCATCACGATATCTGAGAACTCAAGAAACAAACTATAGTAATATCTCCTGCAAATGAAAAGAATCATACTTTAGTTTTTTCCTAAATGGAAGAACCATACTTGCAATTCAAATCTTCAAGCACATAACAGGAAGTATATCTCATGTTGTTGTCATTTGCTAATCATGCAAATGAATAAAAAATAGTGTAAATAACTGTTGTATTACTAGCTCAATAGGCTAGGAGTGCAGGCAATCAATCCATTTGAACTGTCGTGAACAGCAAGTACTAGATGTGCAATTTTGCACCAAAATGATTAAAATCAGTATATCTCAATATCAAATGTAACATGTAGGTAGCAATTTCCATGTCAAAATTTAATTATAATGATCGAACTGATTCTTCAAAAATTTAATTTTTCAGTCAGATAATTTTAATGACCAATATGTTTCTTACCAATAAGGTGGTGATTGGAAGTTTGTGTCATAAGCTGGTGTCTACCAAACAGACGAACACGTGTGTTGGATAAGTAACAACGAAAAAATGGATAGTATCATACAAGAGAAGTTACAAATAACATAATTTCCATGCTCTCCACTTGGGAAAAAGGATGCAATGGTGAACAGAAAAAAACCCGCTCTACAATGAGAATGATTGTGAATGATTGCACACATACCATCCTGTTATGGCTCTTAATTCCTTGGTCCGTTTCACAAACATGTGTGAATGAGTAATAAGAACAGAATGAACAATAGACGTAGATGCTGCCTTTTTTCCTAACAAAATCTTCTTCCACCAATCATAATTCTCCGTTGTGCCAGACTCTAACTCCATGGGTGATTTCCTCCCAAGTATGCATAATTCAAAGCGATCTTCATACATTGAAATAACAGATTCAAAATTTTCTAGTAGCCAAGCATTTAGTGCTACCTGTATACCAAACGTTTTGAAACAATTACAAAATTATACAAGTGCCCGGCATTTATTTGAGCATCTCTTGAGTGAGTGACAAACATTCAATAATATAGATGAAAGGAAAGGGTTCATATGGCTGACCCCACCCACCCACAATGGGTTATTGTAGTAATCTTGGCTGACAAAATAACAGGATCATTCACTAATTTCTCGTGCCAGAGTAACTAAAAGCCACACAAGGAAAACTAAAAATTTGGTTAAAAGAAACTTTGTTTCATGGGAAATTGTCAATCATCCTTTTTTAATCTTCATTCTTTACGTTCTATTAAGTGGAAACAAGTAATTCAACTTTGATTTCATGCCATTCTTTGGTGAGTTGAAAAAACAGCGCATCAACAGGATTTTGACGTGTCAATGTCATGTCAAAGAAAACACAGAAAATAAGAACACCCTGTATGAACAAAATTATCGTGCCAACATCTATTTCAATGTTATGACAACAAGTTGAAAAACTGTGTCAATGAAATTTTGTCAACATGTGGTAGTGTTTGATTCCATCAGTGAAAAAAAGGGACAATTGCAAGGTTTCTTTGTGGTGACACAAAGGTCAGTCAACTAACATCCTCAAAATAGCCACTTGATCCACATTATTGGAAGTCTAACAATGGGTCGGGTATATAGACCCAATATTCACAGGGTTGGACCAATGGGTTAAAGGTCAGTGTCGTCAAAAATCAAACCCAAGACCTGCAGACCCACACCATTCATGGGCTTAGGTCTGGGTATTATAAGATCTAGACTAAAGCTCACAAAACCAAAAAGCATTCTAATTTGTATAATCTATATAATAAATATTAAGATATATATATAAAAACAAGTAAACAATAATTAACTTTGATGATAGCTGATGTTGTATTAATGTCTTGAACTCTATTTAAGTAGGAAAAGAATAATGATTAATATTTTTAGTATATAAATTGATATTAATATTAAATGGGTGTCTTTCTTCTTTATATTTAGTATATAAATTATTTACAATCAAAAATTATAAAAAATATTTATAAACGTGTATTAAATATGTATAAATATATTTTTTATATTAAAATTATGAAATTGAAAATAAGTTATTAAACTTTTTTTCAATTCAATTCTATTTAATTTCTATATGTACACAAACACTCATATTTTCAATTTTGTTAAATTCTGATAGGTACACAAACACCCCAATGTTGAATAAGAAATGAATTACTGTCAAATTTTTTTCATCCAATTCCACATGCACAAACGAGTCCTAAGATGCAATCACACACTAAAATCATTTTTATCATGTTTTAGATGCAAATCTGAATTTTCTATGTTTTATAACCCTGCTACCCAGCAGCCAAAAATTTTTGTTAGAAACCAAAACATGGTTGCAGCTAAAAGCTAAACAACTTCAATTGAACCTTATTACAGTAATAAGATTCTGCTTCCCTAGAAATGAACAAAGAAACAACAACAATGACAAACATATTTTTAGCCCCTTTAGAGGTTAACAACATGAATTTGGTCACTCCATTTATCACTAGAAAAAGTGAACATAAAGGTAGCCAACAAAAGTGAGCGAAGGTGGATCAGAGTCAGTCAATGATATACCTCATTTCGTAGCTTCTGCAGTGCTCTTGTTGTTAAAGAACACAATGACAAACCCAGGCAATGTATTTCACTGGACAAGTTACTGTCAACAGAAATAAGCTCTAGATAGATAATGGATATTCCATCTGCTAATGTAACCAACAGATCCTCAAGGATATCATTACCAAACATGGTAAACATATTTTTGTGATAATAACTGTTGGTGCTGATATAAACAATAGAAAAAGTCATAACCATGGCATAAAAGTAAATACATACTCATACAGATTACAAAAGAAAAAGAAACTATTAAGATTGTAAATGATGGAAACCACATCTGATGTTCAACAAAAGTGAACATGCACAAACATGGAAGCAGGTACGAGGATGTAGTGCACCAATATCATTTTTTCTGAACAGTAGTAGTGCATCGAGATCCTACTTGGTCATTTATATAAATTTTAACCTGATCTTATCAAAACAAAATAAGGTATGCGCTCAAGTTTCTAATTAAACATGAATGGTATGACACGTTCTTCTAAGGTTCCCATTTTGCATAAAATTTCAACAAATTTAATCCGCTGAATAAATATTTTTAAAAAAAAACAAAAACAAAAACTAAGGTATGTTGACAGCATTAGCAGTTTTTCCTAACACATTTATCAGTGCCTTTTGTGAACATTAAATGCTATGTATTTGTTTCAAGTAGTAGACAAGAGTTAAGTGTTAGAAATAAACAGATATGAGTAAAATACAATAGTAAAGATAAATCAAACAGAAAATATGTCATTAATTACCTTAGAGAACCAAATCTTAAGAAAAAAAAAAAATCAGCATAGAGATTCGACTTCTCCAGTCTTTTAATTTTTTGTAGAACTGTATCATTTCCATCCAACCTGTAAAGAATTCGACCAAAAAGCTCCTGAAAAACAAAAGTAATTTCCCTATGGATGACTCGTCAAATACCATATTAGCATTGCAGTGAGCAATAAATAAAACAATAAAATTATATTTTATTTA
The DNA here is from genome assembly GCA_024699675.1 of Amphibolis antarctica. Taxonomy (NCBI): domain Eukaryota; kingdom Viridiplantae; phylum Streptophyta; class Magnoliopsida; order Alismatales; family Cymodoceaceae; genus Amphibolis; species Amphibolis antarctica. The sequence goes on along the minus strand of JAMKPZ010005057.1, from coordinate 4,125 downwards.
GCAAACCTTGTCTTGCTCTTTATTTTCCAAGGAAAGCTCCCATGCAAGCCATTCTGTGCATATTTGTGGAACAGATCCCTGTATAAGCTCTAATGAAAGTGCCAACCAAGCATCCTGGCCATAATTCTCATGACTTTTGGGTAAGCCTGTAACCTGAGAAGAGATTGAAGAAATAAAGAAAATCAAGTATCATTTTATCATGCAAGGAGCTCCACATGTGATAACACATTCATAAATTTACTCATAATTTAAGGCAGAAATTAAACATTTTTCTTCCATTTGACGGAAAAATACCAAACATGTTTACCACTTGAAGAAATGCTAAAGCACATTTAAATATAATGAATTATATCTCCGATAAAAAATTCAAAAAATTAGTAATTAAAATTATTGGCAGTGATTGACCATTAAATATAATGTGAAAAACAAATGAGATCCATGATGTTTTCAAATATATCTCCCAATATAAATATTAACAAGTGAGGTACAATTTAGGATAAAAATATAACTTAACCCAATAGGCTAACTGTGTTTTCTTACATTAATACCTTAAACATTTTTCCCTTGCAATATATTCTCTGCAACTACATCCATTAAACAAGAAGATCCTTCATGTTTGAAGAGTTGTTTAACCTATACAATAATTTTTTGGACAAAATTGCACTTCACAAGGTCAAATGTTTGCAAATATTTTGGATAAGAAAGGGATTGTTTGAAATCAAAGATAAAATGGACAGTCAAATAAAAAATTAATGCCTTTTACGTACAATGAAGCATATTACAATTTGACAGTTGAGGTGTAATGAACAAAGTTTAAGGTAGTAAAGTGAAAGCATGATTAGTTGAGGAAGGTAAAATAAGTGGTTACATGAATTGACTTCCAAAAGTGCTTGCCTCTTTGTGAATGTGCTGCAACGTAGTGCAAAGCAACCGTAGCCTGGGAGCTCTAGAGATGGCATGTAAACTTAGAGGGCGATTTGAGCCAAACTTGTCCAATTCAACTGCACAGTTATGCAAGTTACCATCATGATCAGAATTGATGGCATCCAAAAGTTTTTCCTTCACTTCACTCCAAGCATCCTTCATGTTGGCATGGTTTTTCCTATCATCATATCTGCGTATAGAAGAATCAAGCAATACTAGTTGTTAGATAGGTACTGATGACAATAGAGTTGAAGTGAAAAGGAAAATAGGAGAGGCAATGAAAACTCAAGCTGATGAAAAATCAAACACTGCAAGATTATGCTTACCTACCAGAAATGGTAGTGTTTGTAGCATTTGCATCTTTGTCAACCATACCCTTTTGATGATATAAAAGAGCCTTATCATGGGAAACCACACCAGCCATGTAAGCCAAAAATATGCTAGTTGTAAGAAGCACTTGATCAATGAAAGGAAGCCAAGTTACAGAAGACAAGTACTCGGGATTCATGAAACTTCCCACAGAACTGCATGATGGTATCTGAAATCTTCGCTGCCGACTGGCCATCCATCTCATACCAACCATCCATGAACTAGACATGCTAGTAGCATCATATTTCCAATGGAGATTTTTCCTGCAGCCTCAAAGCAGCTTTCCATATTATGACAATTGAGTATCTATTTATTTTATTAAAAAAATTCCATGATTAAATTTCACACAAACTTTTAATAGTATATAGCCAAAAATATAATTCAAGAAATAAATAAAAAGAAATGTAATTTATTAACACTTTTAGATAATAAAAAAAGAAAAAATAGAAACAAAAAATTGAAAATTTAAGGAGAAGTTCGACTAAACAATGCCTTCTTTAATTTCATTATCATAGTTTTGAAGGACTGCTGCCTTGACATTGTCTTTTGCCACGATAACTTTGACCATTCCAACATGAAGGGAAATGTTATACACATCAATGGAGTCATCAACTAGGTCATATAAACATTTCATGACTCAACAGTGATCCTTCAAGAAGTCCACATGCAACTAATATCTCAGGTAAGAGGTAAGAGAAAGGAATTTGTTCAAAATCACCCTTTCAGACGACTTGCTCCAATAACAGACAACATTTTGTTTCTTTTTGCGATATTAATTAGTAGAACAGAGTAGAAATGTGTGTTTGCCGCAGTTACCGTGCTGCTTTATAGTTGTGAAAAAGAACGACAAAATTACCTGGAATATACAGTCTTTCTGATGAAGTTCACTCCCAAACCATTTCTTTGTGACCATAGTTTAGGCCGTGATGTTTGAACAACGCAGTTAACCATTTTGAAATCCATAGAGCTGCCCCAAGCGACTATTCCATCCTTATTTCGTCAAATGGATGGCATGGACAAGCTGTATTCGATTCCTGTGACAGATTGCTTCCCATTTCATGCACGCTACCGAAGGAAGACCACACGCGCGCTGCGGTCTGCAACATCATCAAGCGGTTCGATGGTAAATGAAAGGGAAACATTAGAAACGTAACCTGTCGAACAAGACTAAAAGGTGACCGTACAACGGGAACGAAAGGCGGCAAATCACAGGATAAAGCGTGACGATAATTAATGTACCTCGTGAGGAATACGCCATCGAGAAAAAGTAGCGAGTAGGCTTTACCGGCTTAGTTCGGTCGGCTATGTAACGAAGAAGAAGAAGACGACGACGACGTGAGGAGATTGTTGGCGAATAGGAACTAGGGATTTGGATTCAGATCGGGCGCGCGTTCACTGCTCACTCTTTCTCAGCAGAAGGCTTGTTTGATTCTAACCGATGGATGTCTGATGCCACTGCTCCGTCTCGACACCTCAGCTATGAATTTATCTATTAATGGTTTGTTTTTTATAAGTTAATTATTATATATTTCCTTTTTTATATGTGTCCTTGGTATTTTATAATAGAGGGCACAAGTTTTAAATAAATTTAAATAAACTTTTGTTTATAATTAAATGAATTCATTTTTTATAATTCAAATAATTTCTACTAAATAATCTAATTAATTAATAATAGAAAAGGAATCCAAAAAATCATAAATTCGATTAGAATTTGTGCTTTTTCTTCTTGTTTACGAAAAAAGAGAGAATATCATTCATTTGTACTTATAACTCAAGTGGGATAATTCGAAAAGAATTGTAAGCGAAATCCTTATACATTTATTGAGTTGTCTCTAATCTCTTTTGTCTGTCTCATTTAAAATCTATTTTTATTCCTTATTCTGGTCCAAGAGACAATTGAAAATAATGTTTCCTTGTTCCGGAACCTTTTATCTTTGCTTTGTTGAATCCTTGGGTTTAGACATTACTTCAGTATTCTTTACTTTTTTCAAAATGGCAGCAACATACCCTTTTGTTATTTTCTTTTTATGGAAAAATTATACAAACAATAATTTCCTTGTGATACACTTTAGATCGAAAAAGTTTTATGAATTCGATTTTGGACAAATTTTAATTTTTTTATTTCAAACTTGTTTTGTTATAATTTTAATTTTTCGATTTATATATGTAAAATACATTTACAAAGTTGTTCAATCTTAGTGATTGACACTACTCTTCCTCCTGATAAAAAAACAAAAATAAATACTTTTTGTTCGAGCTCCATTATGTACTATTTACAACCTAAGACAGGTTAAGGTGCTCGAGAACAACAGAATAAACTATGTTGAGTCAAGAACATCTTCGTTCCTATAGAAAATGATTGATGTAAAAATTCACATCAGATAATAATATCCTTCAAGTCGCACGTTACTTTCTACCACATTGTTTCAAACGAAGTTTTACCATAACATTCCTCTATTTTCGAATCTGTATAGAATTGATTCAATATAGAATCATGTCATTAGCTCAACCGGTACATAATACTCCATGTTTTTTATACTTTGTTATCCATAGATGGATAATCATTCTATAGATAAAAAAAAGATCGGAAGTTTCTTTTAAGATTTATTTTTCATACTTTTTAAAGTATCAAGAATTCATAAGAAATCAGTAAAAAATTTATCCGACTTCAGCATCATGACTAGAAATACGTTTTTTTATAAAAATGATTGAATTTTATTTCTAATTCAATCCATAAGTCAACGAAACCATAATGAATATCTAAAAATTGTTAACAGATACCTCATTCATTCACTAAAGATACACATGACTATATCCAATTGAATCCTGGAT
>JAMKPZ010005056.1:0-16017 GCA_024699675.1 Amphibolis antarctica | reverse complement strand
TTTTACGCGGCTGTCATCGGCTGGAAGGGAAATTTTTTCCGCGCGGCTTTTTTTTTCCAACACTCTCTCTCTTCATCAAACAGCCGTTCATCTTTCATTCAACGGGTGCCTACAGAACTCAGTTCTGTAGGCACCTACAGAACCATTAAACCCTATATATATATATATATATTCACCAATCACCTTAATCTGTAGCATTCTCAAGAATTTATTTCTCAATCATAATTGAATTGGATAGAAATAGAATTAAATTGAATATAAAGGTATTTGTATATCTCGTAAAATTAAATAAAATTCAAAATTTCAGTGTTTATGCATATAATTGAATTGAAAAGAATTAAATATATGAAATAAACTATTTATAAAATAAACATTTTAGAAAATATAAAAGTTACAGAATGTATCGTAGAAAATAAGATAACGAGGGAGGACGAAATTAAATTTTAAACCCTCTTTTAAATGAATTCCTTCAATTCTATGGATGAATTAAATTTCATCAAATAAGATCAATACAAATGATTAAATTAAATCTAATTAAATTTCTTTTTATTTCATCGACCCTCAATATTCAATGATAATTCCATTAAATTATACATGAATATGATAAAAGTATTATAAATGCAATTACGTAATTATGCTGTACACGACATTATATTCCCCAATCATTAGGTCTAATTTGCACAATGCTTTTCACGTGCAATCTTAATAATTGATAATAATGCTGGTACTGTGATTTTACATAATCTAAACCTTCAAACATTTTTTTTTTAAAAAAATATATATACATACATACTAATATGGATATAAAAAACGGAAACATAAAACGAAAATATTTTAAAGTAAAAGAAATAAAGCATAAAAGCAAACAAAACAAAAATGAAAAAAGAAATAGAAATAAACCTGGGCCAGACCACATAACAGGCTTTAGGCCCTCTTCAGGTACAATAATTTTGATTCTCTGAAGAAATTTATTGAACATAAATAATTTTTTATAATAATATTTTAAAAAAATTTAAAATGTAAAAATATTATAATATTTTAAAAATATTATTTTTTTATAATAAAAAAGTGTGTACTTTTTAATAACTTTGTAAAAAAATTTACATTGTAAAGAATGTTCTGGTTGTAATAAATTAGTGTATATTTTTTGTAATATTGTAATTATTTTATTATAAAAAATGATAAAATATTTTTAAAAAATTAATAAATTATAAAAAAGTTGTAACATTTAAAAAAAATAAATATTTGCATGTGAAAAAATTCTATCATTTTTAAAAAAATTGTAAGATTTTGTGTAATATTGTAAAAAATGATAAAATGTTGTAACATTAAAAAAATGTTCTCGTTGTAATAAAAAATTATGTAATTTTTTATAACATTGTAAAAAAAGTTATTAACATTGGAAGTTAAAAGAGAAAAAAATCTATCATTTTTTGTAATATTATAAAAATATTCTTATTGTAACAAAAAAAGTGTATACTTTTGTAACTTGTAAAAAAATTATTAACATCGAGAAAAAAAAAATCATATTTTGTAATTATTGACATCGGATAAAAGTTCTGGGACGATATTTTTTGGGATGTTCCGATGTAAAAAAATTGTCATTTACGTCTTTTTTAAAAAAAAAATCATCGGAGCCAGGAAATTTTTTTACGGATGTTCCGATATAAAAATACTGTCATTTATGGGGGAAAGTTTCGATGGAACGTTTTTTTCTAAATGTTCCGACGGAAGGGACGTCTTTTTTCGGATGTTCCGCTTGCGATTTCGTACTGCTACATTGTCATTTACGTTTTTTTTTTTAAAAAAAAAGTCATCGAAGCCTATGTAAAATGGCACTTTGTTGACAGTGACATTATTTGTTTGAGTTTTTTTTACTGTACATTATAATATTTTATAATATTATTTATTAGATATAATAATTTTTTTAAAAATATTATTATCATAATTTTTTTTTAAATTATCATTATATTAATATAATAAATATTATTTATTATTTTATTATATATTTTATTTATTATTCAGTGTAACTTTCGAAAAAATCTTATTATTACATTATTATAATAAATATTATACATTATTCTTTTACTTATTTTATTTATTATTTATTATAATTTTAAAAATAATAATAATATTATTATTTTATCATAAATTATATAACCCTTAAAATTGAACGTAATCTGTCAAAACACACTGACAATACACTAGACCAAACGAAGTCTTAGTCCACAGGTAACAAATATCAACTTGTCGGTAGGCGGTGGTGACACCTCAACCACATTAGATCTTTTATTTCAACTGCATTTGTTTTAATATTTTTTTCTAGCTGTATTTGTTATCGCGGCGATACATAGTAAATTAATTAAATAGTGATAAAATACATAATAAATTATGAGATAAGAGTTTATATATAAAAATTTATATAGTAATAATGATATATGAGAATTTGCAAAAAAAAAAAAATCTCGTAATTTTGGACTTGAGTTAAAGTTGAAAGTAATAAAATAAATTCAATTAAGCTATACAAAACAGTGTAGTGAAATTTTGTACGTAAAAATTTATATAATAATAATAACACGTAAAAATTTATACAAAATAATTTTACGATAAGTTTTCGTTTATTTCAACTTCAAGAGTTTTAGTTTCAATTGCACACAAACTTTTGTAGGTCATTAGATCTCACAAATCTTCAGGTATGTTTGTTTATATTGTAGAATTAAGTGAGGTGGTATTCATATTTTTCAAAAAATTATATAATTTATGTTGTAAGTGTTTTGATATGATTTTTATACTTGTTTAATAAATGTTACTATAGAACATTTGGTAAATAATGAAAAAAAAGGTGTGTAGTAAAAAACATAAAAACAAACAAAATCTTTATTACATAATTTACTATATAATTTTAATATCATTTAATTTCTTACTTTTAACTTCAAGTTTTTGTAATTATTGAAATTAATTTTATATTAAATGAAATTAGAAACAAAGAATAAAATCAAAAATAAAACTTGGTTCAGTTATTTTGTTTAACTATTAAAATCACTTTTAATGTTATTATTATTATACAAATTTTAACATATAAATTTTTATGACCTAAATTATTGTGTAATTTTAACTTTGTTTATGAAATTACTTCTAATTTCAATTATTTCCAACTTTTGGAAAAAAAAAGGGGTGTTTGTGAATGTATTTTAGGAGGGTTTTGTATATTGGGAAAAAGTTTTCTTTGAAAAATAAGAAAAAAATTTCTCATGTTGAAATGTCTCATGTTCTAACAAAATTCAGTTAAATAGTTAAAGAGTTCTTAACTATGTTATAAGTTAAATCGACATTGGTATTATTTTTGATGTGGAATTATTTGTCCAAACACTCCTTTGCATGCATGGCTCTAGGCCTTTCATTGACACTAGTATTGTTTTCGATCGAAATCCAAGTATACGTGTGGCTGACGTATAAAGTACACAACTTGCTTCGATATCATATGGATTTTATCTCACTAAAGCCAATTGGCTAGTGAGAAAGGATTCACAGGTGATATAAAAATCACAGTTTCACTCATCATTTTTGATGTAAGACTATTTTTCTCAACACGCTCTCACGCTTGTGAGTCTCTCATTGGAGTACTTTACATAACATCTTACATGTAATGTGTGTGAATTAGCTCTGATACCATGTTAAAATTTCATCTTAAAACCAATTGCCTATAAGTGGAAGAGTTTTTTATATGTTAAATTCAATTTATTCCTTACATTTATCAACGTGAGACTATTTTTTTTACCATGTTGAAATGTCTCATATTCTAACAAAATCTAGTTAAGTAGTTGAAGGGTTCTTAACCATGTTATAAGTCAAATCGACATTGGTATTGTTTCCGATGTGAGACTATTTGTCCCAACATCTTATTTTCCTAGTGTCTATGCACTCAAAAAATAAGAAAATGTTTTCTTCATTTTCCATTAAGGAAAAAAAATTCACACCTCAACCCATTTGAATTTTTTTTCTTGTCCACTCGTGCAGACAATGCATGACCCCCTTCTTCGAAAAACCCTCACATTGTCGTGTGAGATCTGTCCCTCTTGTGTCAAGTGCATCGTTATCTTCCTGTGGATGAATGAGATTTGTCCTTCCTATGTCAGGTGCATTGTCATCTCCCTGTGGACACATGAGATCTATGCCTCCTACATCGAGTGCATTGTTATCTTCCCATTGGTGCATGATGGTTGTGTCATTGTTCAAACATTTTGGAATTAATATTTAATAATATGTAATCGAAATATTTTAATTTCACCATAAGTACATAGATTCAGATGTAATTAGTGTGGAAGTATAAGTTTGTCCACAAAGATTATTAAATTGATACTGCGTTAAATTAGTGTGTTACAATTACTGGAACAATTAACACTAAAGTAATATCATAGTTGTTTTGTCCCAAATAATTGTTAGGATATTTTTTAATTAATTCTTAGATAAATTTTATTAAACTTAATTACTTCTTCACTTAGGCTATTTGGATTTAAAATAGGCTCTTAATAAATTATCCGAATTTTCTACTAAAAGACCCTAATAATTAAGTTTTAATTCCAAATACTTGGCTTTTCTTAATTTTGAAAAGTTCTATATTTTGATTTGCATGCATTTGAGTCTAATTTAATGAAAATGCAATAACCCATGGAATTAGTCTGTGGGTAAATGTCTTTACCCACTAACCACTCATCAATTAATCACTCAATAGACTCGACAAGACTTAACCAACAACGTTAGTTTGTGGTTAAACCACTTAAGCAATAGGCTAACTTGTTGGCAAATATGATATATGTGAATTTCAGATGAAATTAAGTTACGGTTCAAGATTTCTAAAACTTTCAATGATTGTTCACTTCTCTTTTGGTTTCTTTTATCTAAAGGACACAATAGACAATACATAAAACAAAATACATTTATATAAATTTGGAGAAATAAAGAGAAACCTTCAATAATACGTTAAACATAATATCATTCTCCCAACATTACAATATATATAATAAGAAAAGAAAAGGAAAAGGAAAAGGAGAGAACACCTAATGATCTATTGTAATTTTTACTCTTCGAAACTTGCTTAGGCTAAGCGCTCTCTTTGTCTTTACTTTCAGCCCATCAGGTCGTCAAGTTAGTGAACTTTCCTTTCGACCTTGAGTGATTTTTTAGGCGTCACTCCACATTTACACCAAGAAATAGAGGAGGAAGCAACCGGTGCCAAGAGTCTTTCCTTCAATGATACACTTAGGTAGAGAAAAGAACAACAAATACACTAGGGAATTGATAGAGAAAGAAGATGACGTCAATCTCCACTCGGAAGAAATGAGTGGGTGGAAGACAAAGGAGATGGAGAATGTGCCTGCGGACGGTGTCTGGATGAAGGAGGAGGAGGGGGGGGGGGCATTTCAGGGCTTAAGGGGCTCCTTTTATAGACTGAGAGAGTGTCAATTTCTTAGCTAGCAGTTAACAAGGACATGATGTACATCTAGACGTTTAAGATTATTCCATGCAAGTCCACTTCTTTTCCCTGTCAATCCACGTTCTTCATGATCGAGTATCAACTAAATTTAATTTCTCAACTCTAACTCTTTCGTGAATTTCCCTGCAATTGCTCACAAAAAAATACCTTTCCGTGAAGCAAGTCACATTACAGGAAAAATAATTCATCATATTTTATCATCCACTATATTCATATTTGCTATTAGAGGGCATGAGTTTTGTAGGCGCCTACAAAAGTCGATTCTGTAGGCATCCGTCGATCTCACAATCAACGGTTGAAATTATGTAACTTAAAAGTTATTCTCTTGTGAAATTTAAAAATATTTTCTCTTTTCACCTAAAACGACGTGTATACTCTCTCTCCCTTAACTTTAAAAGTTCACTTAAGTACGTATATTTCGAATTATTGTATTAATTAACTTATGAAAATTAATTAATTGTTCGTTAATTTTGAATACGGTGATTAAATTTGAAAGAAGTTTGTGGATTTTTTTTAAATAATTCAAATTTAATTATGTAGTGTTTAATTAAAATAATTTAGGGTGGATTTTTTTTTAACTTAAATATTAGGGTGGATTTTTAAAAAAATAATTCGATTTTAATTATGTAGTGTTTAATTAAAATAATTTAGGGTGGATTTTTTTTAAAATAAGTCGATTTTAATTAAAAAATATTTTGATTAAATATTTAAAAATACTCCCTTTTCAATAGATTATTTTTCATGTATCGTTGTGTTTAATTTCAATTACAATATGCACTATTCTAGGGTGAGTATTTAACTTCTGCATTTTTCAAGGATTTTATGGAAGTACCGTTAAAATAAAGAAGTGACACACGAAATTACCGTTTATGGACCCATCTATAAACGGTAGTTCAGTGGATATACCTTACAATTAGGTGGAAATACCGTCAATCGAAATACTTAGGTGGTTTTGATTTTCAATTACTGATTATTGATTTAAAAGAGATTTTCATTAAATATTATGTCATATATTTAAGTAAAATAAGGTATTTACGATTTTCAAATAAGTGATTTATGTCATATATTTAAAAGAGATTTGAAAATTAAGACTTTACTCTACGTGAAACTGTAAAGTAAAGATGTTAACTTTACGTGGCCAACTTACAAATGGACGTATTAATGTTAAACCACCGGTCTTTTAATACAATCGTTTGGTCTTTTAATACAAAACGCCGATTTTCTTATCACATGTGAAAAATTACGATAGAATGTCACGTAACATTTTAAGTTCACACGTGATGAGAGAATTAGCATTTTATGTTAAAAGACCAAACGATTGCAATAAAAGACTGGTGTTTTAACATTCACACGTGACTTTTTAAGTTAGGCGTGTACGTTCTAAAGTACACACCCAACTACTGAACATCACGTGTTAATGTTAAAACGCCGATCTTTTAATACATAGTCCAGTTGTTTAACAAAAAACGTCGATTCTCTCATCACGTGTGAACTTAAAATTTCACGTGACATTGTACCATTATTTTTCACGAACTTTATTCATATCTAATACTTATTGAAGTAATTACACTCATTCCAATATCACACCGAACTGTTCTAAATATTGAACATATTTAATCTACTAACTTAAAATATTAGGGTGGATTTTTTTTAAAATTAATTCGATTTGAATTAAAAAGGATTTTGATCAAATAATTAAAAACACTTAACCTAGATTGAATGGTATAGTTTTAAATAACTTAGCAATAACTGAAATAATATGTCTAGTTATATTGAAGTAATAAGTAAATAGATAATTAGCAAATATAATTACGACTGTTAAATTATCATCACATCATGATTAAACATTAATTAAGTATTCATCATCAAAACATAATAGTCTCAGAGAGATACCCTTAAAACGCTTAACTACTATTCACAAACCAAGTGTACTTTAGAACGCACACGCCTAACTTAAAAAGTCACATGTGAATGTTAAAACGCCGGTCTCTTAATACAATCGTTTAGTCTTTTAACATAAAACATTAATTCTCTCATCACATGTGAATTTAAAATTTCACATGACATTCTACCAGGATATTTTATGAACTATATTCATATGTAGCACTTATTTAAGTAATTATATTCATTCACATTACTTCTCCGAAATGTTCTAAATATTAAACATATTTAATCTACTAACTTAAAATATTAGGGTGGATTTTTTTTAAAATTAATTCGATTTGAATTAAAACAGATTTTGATTAAATAATTACAAACACTTAACCTAGATCGAATAGGTATAGTGTTAAATAATTTAGCATTAACTTAAATAATATTTCCAATTATATTCAAGTAATAAGTAAATAGATCATTAACTTAAATATAATTACGACTTTTAAATTACCGTCAAACCATGTTTACACATTAATTAAGAAAGCATCATCAATACATAATACTCGACAATGTCTCCCTTTTTGATGATCACCAAATTAATTTGATGTTGTAATTATCTATTGTTTTCCTTTTCAATTTTCAAATTTCAATTAATTTTATGTTGTATTTTACATTTTCACGTTCTTAAAACATCTAAAGTTAAGAATGTTAAGTATAATTATCTATTGTTTTAAGTGTACTTATGTAGTATTTTAATTTTGAACTATGTCCCCATTGTTGTCATTATTCAACAAAGTATTGGAGTTAGAGAATAATTGTAAGCATTCATACAGATAAAATTAATAAATCTACCTTTCACTGAAAAGCTAAATAAGATAAAAATACCCTTGAATTACAAATTAATCACTTATACAAACAAACGTTCTAATCACTTAACATTACAATTCAACAAGAAATCAGAAAAGTATAAGTTATCCTTGATTTCTCCCCCGGTTTTGAACAAAACTTATTATAGTTTCTGAAATTTGTCGAACAATTTGTTCTCCTAATTGTGTAATATACACAACCACTGCAGGAGATAACAAATCTTGTCCAGTCGACGTATGTGCCTGTTTACTTGTTGATTGTTACTGTACATCTATAACTGGTGCATTAAAAATGAATTTCTTATATTCAGTCACTGTAAACGATCTTATCTTGAAGGATTTTCTAGGCCACTAATTCACATCATATCTTGTCCTCGATATCAACTTCACAAGATTGATTCCATAAAATAATTTTGAATGTCTGTGCTGTATGGAATCCAAAAACAGTGTGCACCAATTCAATTTTATTTTCTGCATCACAACATATGTGGCATATAAACAAATTCTCTAGATATGTTCACCATGCCCTTTCTTTTGAAAAATCTGTACTTGCAGAATTTTGGCTACAAATTTCACTTTGCCATTGAGTTCATTAATATTCTATAATTTTCCATGTGAATAAGGAGTTCTTGCTATCGAACTGATGTTCCAAACTAGCAAGTTCAAAGATGTTCTACCTAATTGTACACCCACATTTGTCAATTTAAGAGTATCATATACCAACTGAGGAGTGATTTCAAAAATAGTGTTATCAGTGTTGCTAAATAATCTGTCTTCCTCAACATGCAAGTTAGCATAAAAAGCAGCTATCACTTCTCTAAATACATCTACCTTACAGCTTGTTGGTATTATGTCTAGCAAACCTTGAAACTGTAAGAGATCCTTGATCTCTTGTAAATCTATAAAGTTTATAGGCCTTTCATACAGTATTTCAAGATTCAAACATTTATGGTAATTGTCTAGACATTCCTAATTTCTAAAATAGAGATTTTCCACTGAAATAACTTCCTCAGGAACAAAATGTGAAGTGTTTGGCAAATCTTCAACATTCTCTGTCTATGACTAAGACATAACCAATCTTAACTTATCTTCATTTTGCACCTCTGAAGTCTTTTGTTGCTGATTTACATACTCCTCTTCAACTTGCAAATCAAGAGATTCTTCTATGGTTTATTGATTAGAGATTGTTGGAGGACTGTAATACACCTCCATTAAATCTGAAAGTTGATGTTCTGCAGCTTCGTCCACAGTTTGTTCATTAACTGACACATACTTAGAAACTGGTTCTTCTATTTGTTGTAACTGTAATATTTCTTCAATGTGTTCCTGTGCATCAGTTCAAACAGTTGCATCAATTTTTTTTGTCTTCATGCTCTGCAAATATTCACCAAATGTCCGAGAATCACTTATGTCAAATATTCACCAAGTGCCCACTGTGATTTTAAATTTCTCAAAATGTCTTCAATGCTGTCTGTCTGATCTGTTGGAGAACTATCTATCTCTATAAAAATTGTTTCAGCAACAACTGTAACTATACCATTTGATTCATCATTAATTGCAGTATACTTTTCACACTGTGATGGAATATTCATTAGTAGAGCATCTTCTTCCTTCCATTGCCTTATTAATTGAATATAAATTCGTGAAAGTCTTTCTTTCCTATTGATTTACTTTTGCATTTCAGCAAAAGCTCGAAATTTGTCATGCTTTGTATTTTTTAATATGTACTCAGTGACATCATTCCTTTTATTTATCAAACTGAATAATGATATGCTTTTAAAAACATGCTTTACATATAAGTCATGCACAGCAAAACTTGACAATTTTGTTGGAATTGCATCAACTATAAACAGAGATGACTTTGAAATAGTCACTTTTTTTTCTCAAAATTATCAATCACCTTTTGAAAACAACTCAATTCAAAAGATGACAAAAATGTTTTACCTATTCACAGACCTTCATTTTCACCCTCACTGCTAGCAGACTTTGAACTACTGCTCCAGCTATTTGAAGTGACCACTTCAACTTGTTTCTGTGCAGTGGTGGCTTTGAATCAATCTTCAAACTCTTCAACCCTACTTTTAGGGGTGAACCGTTCTGAAGTTGACGGTTGTGAATGGATGGGTTTAGTCTTCTTCAGCTTTGGAGCGGGTTTGTTATGTCTCCTTTCAGCAAGTCTTGAAGACTATCCTATTTCAAATGTACTGAACGGTGTCATTGAATCAGCAAATGATTGTAACACATATCACTCAGCACACCTAATATTGTGTATTTTTTCTCCCTACGACCGTAATCGTAATCGCCAATTATCTGTTTTTGCTTTTTTCTTCTCCTCAGCAACAACTTCAAAAACCTTAGGAGAGAAGTCATACCTCGACTTCAACAACTGTATCTCTTTGTCAACCTTGCCAATTTTGACTTGCTATGTACGCGGAAGTAGCGGTAGAACTTAAATGGTCTTCTTCCCACATGCCATTGCTACGTTACTATCACTGAAGCTTCTTCTCTAAGTGACGCACCACGCAACTGTCAGGAAGACTAGGGCACAGGGCATTATGAATTTAAACCTTATATATGCTTAGAGATTGAGGGTTAAAGTTGTCAGATTTTTATAATTGGATCTTACCATAAAGATATTTGCTATTCAATAATACCTTTAGTCCTTAACTGAAGTTGTCATGTCTAATTCACATAATGAGAGAATCGACGTTCACGTGACTTTTTAAGTTAGACGCGTGCGTTGTACAGTATGGCTGTCAACTTAATATTCGAAGGGGTATAGTTAGGTAAATAAGTGTTACATATGAATATAGTTCATGAAAAATCACGGTAGAATGTCACGTGAAATTTCAAGTTCACACATGATGAGAGAATCAACGTTTTATGTTAAAAGACCGGACGATTGTATTAAAAAACCAGTATTTTAATATTCACACGTGACATTTTAAGTTAAGCACGTGCGTTCTAAAGTACACGCCCTACTACTGAACATCACGTGTTAATGTTAAAACGCCGGTCTTTTAATACAATTGTCCAGTCTTTTAACAATAAACACCGATTCTCTCATCACGTGAGAACTTAAAATTTCACGTGACATTCTATCGTGACTTTTCACAAACTATGTTCATATCTAACACTTATTTACCTAACTATACCCCTTCGAATATTAAGTTAACGGTCATACTATACAACGCACATGCCTAACTTAAAAAGTCACGTGTGAATGTTAAAACGCTAGTCTTTTAATACAATCATCCGGTCTTTTAACATAAAATGCCAATTCTCTCATCACGTGTGAACTTAAAATTGCATGTCACATTCTACCATGATTTTTCACGAACTATATTCATATCAAACACTTATTTAAGTAACTACACTCATTCCAATATTACACCGAACTGTTCTAAATATCGAACATATGTAATCTACTAACTTAAAATATTAGGGTGGAATTTTTTTAAAATTAATTTGATTTGAATTAAAAAGGATTTTGATCAAATAATTAAAAACACTTAACTTGGATCGAATGGGTATAGTTTTAAATAATTTAGCATTAATTGAAATAATATGTCCAGTATGTTGAAGTAATAAGTAAATAGATAATTAGCAAATATAATTACGACTATTAAATTACCATCACATCATGATTAAATATTAATTAAGTATTTATCATCAAAACATAATAGTCTTAGAGAGATACCCTTAAAATGCCTAACTACTATTCACACACCACGTGTACTTTAGAAAGCATGCGCCTAACTTAAAAAGTCACATGTGAATGTTAAAATGCCGATCTTTTAATACAATCGTCCGGTCTTTTAACATAAAACACCGATTCTCTCATCACGTGTGAACTTAAAATTTTACGTGACATTCTACGGTAATATTTAATGAACTATATTCATATGTAGCACTTGTTTAAGTAACTATATCCATTCATATTACTTCTCCGAATTGTTCTAAATATTAAAAATATTTAATCTAATAAGTTAAATATTTAAAATACTTAACCTGAATCGAACATTCGAGTGCTAATTAATTTAGCATTAACTTAAATATTTAGAACACTTAACTTGAATCGAACATTCGAGTGCTAATTAATTTAGCATTAACTTAAATATTAAAAACACTTAACTTGAATCGAACATTAGAGTGCTAATTAATTTAGCATTAACTTAAATATTTAAAACACTTAACCTGGATTATGTTGATAATCACCAAATTATTTTTATGTTGTAATTATCTATTGTTTTCCTTTTCAATTTTCAAATTTCAATTAATTTGATGTTGTATTTTACTTTTTCACGTTCTTAAAACACCTAAAGTTAACAATGTTAAGTGTAATTATCTATTGTTTTAAGTATAGTTATCTATTACTCTAAGTCTGAATAGTATATGTCTCCGTTTTTGTGATTATTGAACAAAGTATTAGGGTTAGAGAATAATTGGAAGCATTCAATCAGATAAAATTAAATCACTTATACAAACAATTCAATCACTTGAAATAAGAAAAAAATACCCTTGAATTACAATTCAATCACTTATATTGAAAAGTTAAATAGGATAAACATACCCTTCAATTACAATTCAACAAGAAATCAGAAAAGTACAAGTTATCCTTGATTTCTCCTCTGATTTAGAATAGTACTGATTATAGTTTCTGAAATTTGTCGACCAATTTGTTCTCCTAATTGTGTAATATACGCAACCTCTGCAGGAGATAATAAATCTTGTCTAGTTGACGTATGTGTCTATTCATTTGTCAATTGTTGTTGTACGTCTGTAACTAGTGCATGAGAAATGAATTTCTTATATTCAGCTATTGTAAAAGATCTTGTCTTGAAGGATTTTTTGGGCCACTGATTCACATCATATCTTGTGCCCAATATCAACTTCACAAGACTAATTCCATAAAATAATTTTGAATGTCTATGTTGTATGGAATCCAAAATCAATGTGCACCAATTTAGTTTTATTTTCTGCATCATAGCAAATGTAGCATATAAACAAATTCTCTCAATATATTCACCATGCCCTTTCTTTTGAAAAATCTGTGATTGTAGAATTTTGATTATAAATTTGGCCTTTCCATTAAGATGTTTAAGATACTGTAATCTGCCATGTGAATGAGGGGTTCTTGCTATTGAATTGATGTTCCAATCTAGCAAGTTCAAAGATATTCTACCTAATTGTACACCCTCATTTGTCAATTTAAGAGTATTATATACCAACTGAGGAGTGATTTCAAAAATAGTCTTATCTATGCTGGTAAATAATTTACCCTCCTCAACATGTAAGTTAGCATAGAATGCATCAATGACTTCTCTGAATACATCTAACTTACAATTTGTTGGTATAATATCTAGCAGACCTTGAAAGTTTAAGAGATCTTTAATCTCTTGTAAATCTTTGAAATTTACTGGTCTTTCGTATAGTATCTCATAATTCAAAAATTTATTATAATTGTTCAGATATTCCTAATTTCGAAAATATAGATTTTCTACTGTCATACCTTCCTTAGGAAATGAATGAGAAGTGTTTGGCAAATCTTTCACATTCTCTGTCTATGACTGATATATAACCAATCTCAACTGATCTTCATTGTGCACCTCTAAAGTCTCTTGTTGGTGATTTACATGCTCCTCTTTAGCTTGGAAATCAAGAGATTCTTATATGCGTTGTTCAGTTGAGATTCTTGGAAGACTGTAATGTTCTTCCATTACTACTAAAATTTGATGTTCTGGAGCTTCCTCCATCCTACTTTTAGGGCTCAATCGTTCTAAAGTTGACGGTTGTGGATGGATGGGTGTAGTGTTCTTAGGCTTTCAGTGGGCTTCTTATGTCTCCTTCCAGTAGCTCTAAAACACTTTCCTATTTCAAACACACTGAACAGTGTCATGGAATCACCAAATGATTTTAACACATTTCGCTCAGCACACCTGATATTGTGTAGTTTTTCTCCTTCCGACTGTAATCGTAATCGCAAGTTGTCTGTTTCTGCAATGTTGACCTCCTCTACAACAACTTCAAAGACGTCGACAGAGAAGTCATACTTGGACTTCAATAGCTATCTCTTTGTCAACCTTGTCAATTTTGACCTGCCATATATGCGGGAGTACTGGAGGAACTTCAATGTTCTTCTTCCCGCGTGCCATTTCTATGTTACTGATAGTGAAGCTTCATCTCCAAGTCACACACAACACAGTTGCTCTTGCTCAGGAAGACTAGGGCACAAGACATTACGAATTTAAGCTTTATATATGCTTAGAGATTGGGGGTTAAAGTTGTCAGATTTTTATAATCGGATCTTACCATAAAGATATTTGCTATTCAATACTACCACTTATTTGAAAAACTAGATGATTGTATTAAAAGACCGGCATTTTATGTTAAAAGACCGGACGATTGTATTAAAAGACCGACATTTTATGTTAAAAGACCGGACGATTGTATTAAAAGACCGGCATTTTATGTTAAAAGACCGGACGATTGTATTAAAAGACCGGTGTTTTAACATTCACACGTGACTTTTTAAGTTAGGCGTGTGCATTGTATAGTATGGCCATCAACTTAATATTCGAAGGGGTATAGTTAGATGTCACGTGAAATTTTAAGTTCACACGTGGTGAGAGAATTGACGATTTATGTTAAAAGACCAGACGATTGTATCAAAAGATCGGCGTTTTAACATTCACACGTGACTTTTTAAGTTAGGCTCGTGCGTTGTACAGTATGGCCGTCAACTTAATATTCGAAGGGTTATAATTAGATATCATGTGAAATTTTAAGTTCACACATGATGAGAGAATCGGCATTTTATGTTAAAAGACCGGACAATTGTATTAAAAGACCAGCATTTTAACATTCACACGTGACTTTTTAAATTAGGCACGTGCGTTGTATAGTATGGCCGTCACCCAAATAATTCAATTGACGGTACTTCCACGTAATTGTAAGGTAAAGTCACGGAACTACCGTTTATAGACAGGTCTATAAATGGTACTTCCGTCCATCGCTACTTTGTTTCTACGGTACTTCTGTCTTATTTAAATGTTGGAAAACCACTTGACAGTTTTCTACAATGATAGCAGAATTACTCTTGAAGCTTTATGTGAATCTATGTGCACTA
This sequence comes from Amphibolis antarctica, assembly GCA_024699675.1. Taxonomy (NCBI): domain Eukaryota; kingdom Viridiplantae; phylum Streptophyta; class Magnoliopsida; order Alismatales; family Cymodoceaceae; genus Amphibolis; species Amphibolis antarctica. Next base: position 653 of record JAMKPZ010005056.1, on the reverse strand, counting down.
AACATACTTAAATGATAATAATAAGTTTTGCTATAGAACATTAACATTAAATTCTTCATCAAAACAGTAAGGATAATTAATTAGAGAATATTATCCTTAACAATCTCCACATTTTTTATGATTACAAAACTAAACATATATATTAAAAAGATATATGTCACCAAACACAAGTCCTGACCTAAATGAATTTCAATATTTCAATATTTCAATATATTACATCGACATATATCTCACTAAAAAAATTACATCAGTTTATTTGTAATGTAAGCATCCTTATGTCATACTCCTCTTCAGGCATCATCTTCCCTATTTTATTGAAGACTTCCTGCATTGGGGCAAGTAGTTATGTAATGACCTACTTCACCACACCCATGACACATCCTTCTCTTCTTTTGGGTGTTAATTTCTTTAATGGAAGCTTTTAGCCATTGAGAATGGGTAGGTCTTCCTTTGGTTTTTCTTGAACAAAAGTGTCAGCTTTGTTGTCAAAGTAATTAAGTCTTCATATTCCTCGGATTAATGTTTTGCTTTCAATGCTCTATCATATTAGAAAATAAATTCTAAAAAAGGAGTATGAGAATGCACATACCCATCAAAAAATGAATTTACGCTATTAGACCTTTGACTTGTGGTCATGCCTACCATAAATATAT
>JAMKPZ010005055.1:0-23139 GCA_024699675.1 Amphibolis antarctica | reverse complement strand
AAATAATGATGTGATTAAATATATAAAATTATAATAAAAATGTATTAAAAAGTAAAGTAATTATTACTTAGAAAAATACTCTTAACCGTCGCGTGCATAGGGACGGCGCTTCCGTCGCGTGCATACTGCAACGGCGACATAGGGACCGCAAAATCGGCGGCTTGCATCTTGCCGGAAGTCCGCTTATCGAAACGAGAGGAATCGGAGGAGTGTATCGCGAAGAATCCACGCCGAAGCGGGGGAGATGACGTCTTGGAACTCGCCGGCGCTGCAGGTCGCGTACGAGGCGATGGGTTGGATCGCCTTCGCGTCCTGGTCCTTCAGCTTCTATCCTCAGGTCGTCCTCAACTACAAGCGAAAGAGGTTGGGAAGTTAGATTTTGACGGTGATTGGTGTTCCGGAAGCTGGTTACTGTAGGCCTTCCAGTTGATTTGAGGGTTTATCTTCCTTCTTTTCTGGTTTTCAAGTGTCGTCGGTTTGAATTTCGATTTCGTGCTGCTGAACTTGACCAAGCACTCGTCGTACCTTATCTACAACTCGGCGCTCTTCTTCAGCCCCGTTGTTCAGAGACAGTACCATGACAAGTACGGCTACGGTGAGGTGGTGGTTCTTCCTGCTCCTTTCTTTTTTATTCACCGGAATAGAAAAATCAAACCATTTTCTTTACCGCTTCAACCAAGGTGAACATTCATCTTACTTGTTGCATATTCTGAAAGCAAATATAGAAGAAGATTTATGCGAATTTACAAGACTTTCAACCTCAAAATGAACAGAAAAGACAGTAAGGCTACGTTTGTTTGCAGTTTCAATTTTAGTTTCAGCTTCAACTCTGCTACTTGTAGTTGGAGTTGATTGGAGGAGTTGTTAGTTAGAATTAGAGTTGCATTTGTTTAAAGTTTTTGTGAGTTAGCTCTTATATTGTTAGCTATCTATACAGTGTAGTGTTTGTCAACACTGTTCATCAATTCCAACGATGTACAATAATGGAAACCAGAGTTTGGTAAATAAACAAGGCTTAAGATTATAAAGATACAAAAAATATTCTAGATGGGAAACAAGCAGCATTGCCAAAAAAGAAGCTACATAAACCACATTATAATCACACAAAGCCATGAAATATACCATAATTGATCATAAGCCAAAGCCATAAGAGGGAAAATAGTTAATATTAAGTTAAACAAATTTCGTTTGGAAAATCTCGAAAAATATAAGAAATAGACGTTGCACACGGAAAAACCAGATTGAAAAAAACACCAGAAAAACTAAGTTTGAGAAAGCACATTGAAAGGATTAAAAACACATTCACAAAAATAAACATCTAGCAGACCCCTCTCGTTTAAGGGAGAACACCTGGCAAGACAGGACAGCATCCACGGCGAGAGTTGAGAACACTATAAGCTCCTTTTTTGTTTTGTCACGATGACCAAATGACTTACTATTACCCTTCCTTCATAATGGTCCTTTTATGTAACATGCAATTCAAACAAGCTAGTGGTTTATTGTGTTTAAACAGGCTCCATTCAACAAAATTGATAATAACTTAAGCTTGTTCTCTAGAAGTCAAAGCCATTAAATGATGGTCTTTACCATTGTGCTCTCTTAATTTTAGCTTTCATTATAGTTCGAACGTTGATATGAATCACATGATTTTTTAATGGTCCTTTTATGTAACATGTAATTCAAACAAGCTAGTGGCAACAAAAATTATAATAACTTTTATTTATTTAGTTAAAAAATTTTACATTATTTTTTGACTGATAAAATTTTATAGTTATAATAACTTAAGCTTGTTCTCTAGAAGTCAACGCCATTCAATGGTCTTTACCATTGTGCTCTCTTAATTTTAGCTTTCATTATAGTTTGAATGTTGATATGAATCATGCGATCTTTTTCTCTAAGCATTATTTATTCATTTTGATCAATTAATTTGTAATCTTTTTCAGTCAAAAAAGGTTGCACCCATTTTTCAACCTATCAATTTGACTGGTAGGTTTTGGTCAAAAAAGGTTGCACCATTAGTCATATAACTGTAAAATGACTCCCTGACTGAACAGTTTTTGCTTCCTGATTTCTGAAATCTGTTGCTTTTTAAATCCACCACATGGAGTTGTCAGTTCAGTTCTTACTGTGGAAGATCTGCCATTTGTTTGAAAATGAATCTTAGATGGCAATGGATCCTAGTCATTCCCTTTTGTGTCATTGTGTTTCTTATCATTATATGATGAATTTAATCAATTTCATAAACCCCATGCAGTTGACTCTTGGGATGTAGTCCTTACTCCTTCCAACAATGCTTGCTTGTACAGACTGGAAATTACAAGTATTTTAGGGGTTTAAATGGACATTATTTGAAAAAATGATATGGAAAAAAATGTATAAATATAAATATATTAGCAAATATATAACCTCAAAAATATTTTTTTATTGTGTAATTGTACTCAAGAATAAGTACTTAATCGAAAACATAAATAAACATCTAAAAAGTACAATAAAAGTTATAAACAACAAAATAACTATCAAATAGTAAAATTATATTGATAAAACAACTCTGTTGGAATAGCACCACATGGACTAATTAAAAAATAAGGAATGTGTTGATGATATACAAATGGATCTCTCTACTTATAACTAATAGGTTTTAAGTTGAATGTCTACATTTGAATGCTATTAGAATAAAAGGATCTTAGTAGGTCTATGCATCTATTCAATAAAAAAACTTGTAGAATCTACAAAGATCATAAGTGAAGGAAAACATTGAAATAATCCCACATAGACTAATTTTTAAAAAAAGACTTACTAATGTATAAAAAAACTTCTCTATTCATAATTAATAGGTTTTAAGTTGGATGTCCACATTTCAACAAACTTAAAAAGTGAAATCTAAAAAATTTAAAAAAGCCCATTTAAACAGTCAGAAGAAAGGGAACCCCCATGTTTTTCCTCAGAAAAGGGGAAAATGGCTGTTTAAACAGAAAATTGGTCATTCTATTGAAATTATTTTCCTGTTTTTGTGAAAAGAATTATTGGATTGTGCTGAAAATCGTTTAAATGGCATTCAAACAGCCATTTCTTTTCCTTTTTTGCAGGAATTTGAGCTTCAAAGAAATGATTCAATAGCATTAGAGACATGAATCTAAAAACTCCAACTCAAACTCTTAGGTCTCTATTCTCTAGAATTATAGCTACTACTGGATCCATTTTGTCAAAATAAGTTGCACCATTTTCCATGTGATGAAGCAATTAATGGTTTTAATCATCCTATTAGTGGGTTGATTTGTCACATGTTTGCGAAATTACTCCCTGATTAAACTGATTTTGGTTCCTGATTTCCTGGAACTTGATTGCTTATTAAATCCACCATGTGCAGTTGTCATTGACTTTTATTGATTGAAATTTTAATTTATTGCAAATGCATCGCGTCCAAAGTAGTACGTCGGTGAATACAAGTTGATCTCATGAAGACTAAGTTCAACCACTACTCTAAGGACCTTAGGGATTAAGGATTTAGTGACTCATATTATTGTAAAATATGCAAGAACTAAACTGAAAATTAATTGACAGCATAATAACATGATATGCATGGCAATAATACCATAAACTATGGCTGGAATCAAAACACTAAACAAACATCATTCTAGATAAATAGCTACTGGAAATTAAATGAAAATGGTTTGCACGAACTACAAGGAAAATTAAATTCTAACCACTAATATCAAGAGATAACAAGATCTATTCAAAAATGAAATAAAAATATGGTTTGACAATGTTTGACTATGCTTTGCAGTGGGTCCATTCGACTACAGTCGATGGGTTGGTCGACTTCAGGAAAGAAGGGCTAGGCAAAAAGAAAAAAAAGGAAAATGAAGAAAGGGTAAAAAAGAAAAAAAGAGACGAGTGAGAAGTTTTTTATGGAAATGTGTGTTTATGTGGGCATTATTTTTTATGAAGGGAATATTGAATGTTTTAGTTTGTAGAAATGTCTTATAATTTTTTATTAAGGTATTTATTTTTAGCATAATAATAATATTTATTAAAATTATAAGGTTAATCATATTAAATTCTAAAATTATTCACTTTTTACAATTTTAATTCTTATGAATTCTTATACTTACACAAACACTTGAATTTTCAATTCTGTTTATTTCTCATTATGTGTACAAACACCTTAGCTGTAAATTTATTTCTTGTCATTTTCGTCATTTTTATTTCCTATTAGGAATTGAATTTTCATCATTTATTTTTCTGTCATTTTCGTGTATATAAACACACCCATAATCTTTACAAATTTATTTGGAAATACCTTCAAGTGGCCACACATCCACCCAAACTTGGAAAGGATTCAAAAATGTGATTTTTTTCCATTTCATGCACCCATGCAACACAAAACCCACGTCCTTTTCTCTTTTTTCTCCTCATGCACGTTCTTACACACTTTAATTATTTGTGCTTCACGAATTTATGCTTTAATTAGCTTTATTTATCTCTTTTGGTTCATTTCTTGACTTATCTTTATTTTTTGCAAAAATTATACAATATACCTTCATGAAGCATCATTTATAAAAATAAATAAACATAACATGCACATGAATTTTACACTAAACATTTATCTTTATTAAACATAAGTATATGCCTTTTAAGAAACGACATATGCATCATGTGCTTAATATTGTGCATTCTTGTTTATTGTGTTTTTGCTTTGGCAGATGATTCCTGTGGCTGCAAATGATGTTGCTTTCTCAATACATGCTGTTCTACTGACAGTATTTACCTTATTCCAAGTTCTGATTTATGAAGTGAGATTAATATTAAAGTTTGTTCTTATCATTAAATAATTATTGCTACGTGTAGGGCTCCCTTTCACATCAATCCTAATGTCTATTTATTTTCACTGGTGACAGCGCGGAAGTCAAAAGGTCTCCAAAACTTCCACGGCAATTGTTTCTGTCACGTGGCTTTATGCATTGGTCTGTTTGATAATTGCATGGCCAACACATTCTTGGCTTTGGCTTGTTTCCATATTCAAGTAGGTCCCTCATTTTTAATACATCATGATTTCTACATTTTAAAGGAATTCCAGGCATCAAGGTTGCTGACTAACCAAAATACATGAGATATTGTGAAACAATGCCTTTAATTACATTTTATTGTTTGACTTACTATCTATTTTGTATGAATTTATTTTTTTCCTTACAGTGTAATACAAGTTGTCATGACAGCCATTAAGTACATTCCACAGGTAAAAGTGCTTCTGCTCTTTCATTAATTTTCTCCTGGTCTAGAATAATCAGCTAACAGATGTGGTTTATTTTCTCTACTTTTAAATTTAACAAAGATTTGACCATAGATAAAAATACATGGAAGGAAAAGATTCATATAGGGAACCCTGTGTGGTAAGCTTATGGTTCACATTTCAAATTGCAATTTGAAATGTGATCAATCTTTTTCAAGGAAGAATCCCATGGTTTCAATAGTGTGAAGTGCCGTGCATAAATCCCATGTTTTAGAAGTACGATTCACACCTTCCAAAAGTGGAAACACAATTTGGTGTACTTATCCATAAGGATGAGATACTGTAGTTAAGAAAGCCAAGAAACTGATATTATGAACAATTTTCTAGAATACACAACAAAGAGTAATAACAAGATTTTGAATAGAATAGACAGTCTCCAATAAATTGATGCTTTCCACAACTTTTTAGCATTGTTCTCTCATTTTAACATCTGTATCAGTGGAATTGTTATTTTTATTTTTCCATGATATTTCCTTTTCGAAGTATTGTTCAAAGAACTGTTTCTTGCCTGAGGGCAAATCCAATGCATGTGCATCAACGGTCCAGAGTTCCATGGATATATCTCATATTTTAGAAACAACATTGGGTATATCTATCCATGTCACTATAGAAAAGATGTCAAGGACTCCTTGATATTATGGACAATTTTTAATATACAAAGCAATGATGAATAACGTGGTTTTTAGCAAAATAAATGGTCTCCAATAGGTTGATGCCTACCATAATTATCCTTTTCTATTCTCCCATTTCTATTGGGAGAAATGGGCGAATAGATACACATACGTGCACACGTGCATGTATGCACACACACACATATACATACAAACAGCAAGCAATATACATATACGCACAAAAAGATATGTATATATAGACAAATAGACAGTGGGCAGTAGAGAGTCACACATACACACAGAGATAGATACATACAGTCATATAGGCAGTAGACAATACACACAGATACGTACATACAGACAGCAGACAGTAGAGAGTCACACACAAAAACAGACAGACAGACAAACAACTGTTACGATAGAGACACATACACACATATAGATAGGCAGACAGCAGGCAGTAGAGTCACACACACATACAGACAGCAGCAGGCAGTAGAGAGACACACACATAGATACATACATACAAACAGACAGACAGACAACATGCAATGAGAGAGAGAAAGATAGAGATGCTCCAAAGAAAGAGGGACATGCATATGTGGGCAAAGTGTGTATAGACCATAGAGATACATATTCAAAGGAAGAGAATATCAGAAGAGAGAGTTGCATACTTGGAAGAGAGGAGATAGATATATATGGAGAAAGGAGAGATGTAGCTAAAGAAAATGACTTGGTAGAAGAGGGAAAAACAATATTGATAGTGGGTACGTCTTTTCTAACACTTGAGTAGATTCTTAACTATGATAACATTGGCATATGAAAATTTAAGGGTAGTTAGCTTTTGAAAATCTTGATGGCATTTATGTATTTTGTCTCAATTTTGATGGTATACATGTAAATCTCCCATTTTTTGGATATATTTTTGTACTGATTAATCAATTATGTTATCAAATGGATGCTAGTTTTAGGACTATACAGACTTAAGTTCCTGAATTCTAAACCTTTTTTCTAAAGATAGGATTCTTCCCAGGCATGTACATGCTTTGCCTGTAGCATCTGATCATTTTTGGTGTAAGGACTATGTTATACGTGAAGTTATCTTGTTCAAATGTGACTATACCACATTACAGATGCCTTCATATTGAAATCGAAATCTTTTGATGGTTCACATGCAAGTATATTTGTGGTACTTCACTCAGGCTTTCATGAACTTTTGTCGTAAGAGCACAGTAGGATGGTGCATTGGCAACATTTTGCTTGATCTAACTGGTGGCCTCTTTAATTTTGCTCAAATGGGCGTACAATCCATAGACCAGGGTTAGTCTCCATTTCGTCTAGATGATCATGCATTACATCTATTTTTCATTGTGTTGAAATTGTATTTTTCTCTACAGATTCATGGATTAATTTTTACGGCAACATTGGAAAGACCTTGCTATCATTGGTGCGCAGAATATCTCCTCATTGCTTCTTTATTGACTTCCATATGTTCAGTCTGGTTGTACTTGACTGGATTGGTGGCTAAAGTGCATTGTCTAAAGTAGCTATTACTGTACTAAGATTAAAAATAAGCCACATTTGTGAGTTATTAAGATGAATTTCACATCTCTATGCCGAGAAATTAATTGTTTACATCGGAGGTTGGTTTGGTGTTCTTTTTCAACAATATTTTTAGCCTGTTTCTGGTCAGAAGCACATTTAAGATTTTTTCAGTACATGCTTAGATATGGAATTATATCAGAAAAAGATTAAGAGTTTTAGGTATTGATGAGTAAACTGTGTTTGCTAAGTATTGCTTAAAATTTCAACTCAGGGTGTCTTAGGTATGGATGATCATTTTGGTTGGGCATTTTTAGTGAACTTTCAAGACGTCATTGATATGACTATCTAGTAGTTTGCAAATATTAACTTGTATCAGTGTCAGGAGCTTACAATACATATAAAGAGAGGCATCATTCAACCATGTTCATGGGTTGATGAGCTAAATGTTATAAACCTTTACAGAAATTAAGTCAAATTTTCATAAATCTGTCTTTCTTTATTATACAGTTTGCAATTGCCATGCATTATAACTATATTTTTTTTTTCAATTGCAGGAGTCGATAATCTTTGATATCCTCTTCATATGCCAGCACTATGTGCTATACCCTGATGGCAAAGAGGAGGTATACGAAACAGTTAGCGAAGAGCATACTGACCCTCTTATCAAGCCAAAAGAGATGCCACATGGCGCACCATTGGAGCCATCCCAATCAACAAATGTCTGAGCAATAATCTGAGTTTTCAACATTGAACCCTCCCCCCTCAAAAAAACCCATGTTCAAGGGTCATCACTCTTTGATGATATATTTCCTCTTCAAGAATCCAACCATGTTGAAATTAGTGTAGACATGATATGATTTTTGCAAGGCCAGCCAACAAACTTGTACATATTGTAATAAGCTGTAGTATGCGTTCTATCTTCTTTCAAAACTAATGTGTAAAGCACTGGTCGTTTGCTTAATGTTTCTGTCAACGTGGATGGAAAAATCCCAAATGAAAGGGTTTAACCAAGTAAATTTGCAGGCACGTAATGTTTTAGGGATATATTACACTGTCATGGGTGATGCAAAGACATCAAGGATGCGTTTGATTGGGATTTTGATACTCATCAGATTCTGAACAAGAAACAAAAGAACAGATTCTTTCCAAATTTGATGATACAAACCCAATCCTTTGTAAAATTTTCATCATCAAAGAGGTGTTTTACAATTTAGAAGAGGGTGATGAAAATCTGAAGATACATTTGCATTTATACAATCCTTTGTAAATTATTTCTTATACAGACATAATTTAGACATAATTAAATTTATTTTTTTATTTTAAAAATAGTAAAAGGTCAATATATTTTAAATTTTAACTATTGACTTTTTGAGATATGTAAAAGTTATAGAATGTCTTATGGAAAGAAGTAAGTAGAAAGATTTTGCTTAATTTACAAAGGAGATGTTGGAATTGAATTTTGAACCTTCTTTTTAAATGAATTCTGTGATAAAATTAAATTTTGTCAAAAAAGATTTGCACAAATACCCAAATTAGATAAAATTAAATTCTTTCCAATTTAATTTCTCTCAATTCCATTGACATAAACCTCTATTACAATCATTTTATACAAATTCTTATATATTATCATTATTGTGTAAACTCTTATGTATAAATTTTTACTAACATTAGTGAAATTCAACTTCACTTATTTTATTACCTTCAACTTCAGTTCCACGATAAATGGAACCGAGACAAACATTTGTATTGTATTCCGATTAGTTTATACTATTTGTGATTAGTCTCAGCTTATTTGGTTGAGAGTTGTTGTAATGATATTTAGTTTAGAGTGTGATTCTTCTTCAAATGGGTATTTTTCTTCCTTCTTGTTAACAATAGAGGGGAGATATCAGGCAAATGATGGTTGATTCACTCCTTGCATTTATCAGCAATTGTAGCTATGCATTAGGCGATCCATGACTAATGCAATGACAAACCATCAAGCTAAAGTTCTTCGATGGGTTAGGTTTGCAGGCTTCGATATCAAAGTTAATGTTGGCAAGTAGAGCCAACAATGACATTCCTTAGCAACTGAGAATTGATTAGATGGATTACTTGAGTTGTTCAAAATGACAGGAGAATAGAAAAGAAATTCTGCGGAGATAAGACAATTGATGAATGAGATATTATAAATACAATTATATCAACATTTTTATATTTTAAATAATTATATTTTATATTTAAATTATATCACTATATAAAGATAAATATAACTTAAATTCATCAAAATCACATTAAGTATCAATTCATCATCAACTTTCAATTTTTTAATAAATATACAAAAAATATTATTTACTCAATATTCATCCTAGAACAATTTTTTATTGCTTTAAAAATAAATTTTTTCATTAGCATCTTAAAGTCAAAATTAGATAAATAAACGAGGTATTCATTCTGTAATTTTGTAATTTTAATTAAAATGATTTTTAATTTAAAATTATAAAAATTCAAATAAACAGTCGCACACACCGTCTCCACCGTCAGATCCGCATCCGACCGTCACACCAAAAGGTGGACACGTCACGTCACGTTGTCGGGAAAATGACGCATTCCCCCCCATGAGCTGGCAATATTCGTTGCTTTTTGGAAAAAAGATCAATTAAAATATCTGACGGCAGTGGCAATTCGTTAATTAACACAAACTCCAGGGGCTATTCCATTCTACAGCTGTTCTATTTCTATTCTTCCACCTTTTACGAAAGTTTCCGGATGCTGCGGTAGTTACAGACACACACACGTACACAGGACCCGGAGATGTGTCAGACGGAGCCGCCGAAGCCGGACGACACCGGCACGGAGTCGCCATCGTCGTCGTCCGGCGAGAACCGAAACTCACCGTCGGGCTGGCGGATGGAAGCCATAAGCGGTGGATCCCTCCCCCACGTTGATCTCCACAATGGTACCAACGGCTGGGCCTCGCCCCCCGGCGACCTGTTCTGGCTCCGGAGCAAGACCTACTTCTCTAGCAGCCATCGCCGCCATAAGTGCCCCTCCGGCGACTGGATTCTCCGTCCCGCAGGGGTAGACTGGCTACGCTCCCCCTCTCGCCTCGATAACGTCCTCGCCCGCCCCGACAACCGCGTCGCTGCCGCACTCCGCCTCTACGCCCCACTCCTTAAGACGTTCCTCGTCGCCGTCAACCTTCAGATCCCCGGGCGCGAGTGCCACAGCGCCGTGTTCTACTTCACCTCAGACGACGAAACACCTATCCTGCCCGGCTCCCTCCTATACCGCTTCATCCACGGCGACGACGCCTTTCGCAACCAGCGGTTCAAGATCGTGAACCGGATCGTTAAGGGGCCGTGGATCGTCAGAGCGGCGGTGGGGAACTACGCCGCCTGCCTCCTCGGCAAGGCTCTCAAGTGCGAATACCATAAGGGGGAAAACTATCTCGAGATTGATGTCGACATTGGAAGCTCCGCGATCGCCAATGCCATCTTGCATTTGGCGCTCGGGTATGTGACGGCCGTGACGATCGACATGGGGTTCGTGGTGGAGGCGCAGGAGGAGGACGAGTTGCCGGAAAAGTTGTTCGGGGCGGTGAGGATCGCACAGATGGAGATGTCGTCGGCGACGTTTGTCGAGACCAGGGCCAAGGCTCCGTCGCCGGTGGAGAATGTGCAGGGAAGGTTGGGGCCATCGAAGGTTTCCGATGACCAGCGGTGAGATCGGACGGCGAGGAAGGTGCCAATTAATCCGAAGAAGGTGATACGAAAGGTTTGTCATGCTTTGGTGATGATTTCCATTATTCGTCGTTGATTTCACATTATTAGAAGCATGACCATAATTGCTGTTGCTGTCTGTTTTCTTACAATGGCAACCTTTCTGCCTATAAATTTGAATCTATCTCATATTAAAATTCTGAGGAAAATTCTGTTGTTTCGCTACAGTTCGAGAGGTAGCAACTCTTCAATAGTTTCAGTTGATGGTACAAGACATTAAACATGAAAAACAAAACAAACATCAAGCACTGATACATAAGGATGGGTGCTATTCTCCACAATTTACTGGTACTAGAGACCTGATTACCTGATTTGCCAACTGAGTTCCTTTGGCACTTCCTTTACTAGTACAGAATAACTGTTGAGGTTCTCTGTCAATAAATCTACTGGTTGGGAGTTAAACCCCAAGTCTTAGAACATAATTCTGTTGAAAAATTTGATGATGTTTTGCAATTGTGGCTATAGCCCAAACTTTTAAAATTAATAAGCTAATGATTAAAAAATTATCAAGGAAAGTTCCTGAAAAATATAATGCTTTCCAAGTTAACTTTCAAAACTTTCTAGCATCGTAAATCTGCCAAGTTATTTTATTTTTGAGTCATATACTGTTAAAGTGAAAGTAGTAACAACATTTTTCATTGTTGGTTGATATTGGATGGTATTGGCCTGTGTCTGGATTTTCTCACAGTTATTGACCATGATATGATGAATTGTATGTAATTACTTAAACTTATATGGATAAATGTAAAATGTTGCCGTCAAACAACAAAAGTATTAAGCGAGTCTCATAATTCGAACTTATTTGTTGGTCCTTGTAGGAGATGGTGATGTAGAGCCAAAAGAAGAAGAGGACAAATGTGTTGTTATCGAAATAATTTATCAACATAGATATTGCTTGATGATGCATATCTTATTTAGCTTTTGGGGTATAATCAGTCTCTGTGGTTGAATTCAATATTACAAGAATCTCATGGATACCGAAAAAGAAGTCCTACTGTTCTTCCTGAGTCATGGATTCATGCTTATCATCTCTTTCTGGAAGAGGATAGATGGCAGGTTTCTATGGATATCTTGAAAGCAGAAATGGTGTATGAGGTCATTTTATGATGATTCGCACATATCTTCCTATTAAAGTTGAATGACCTAGTGCTGAAGCACCACCGAGTTTGAGCATATATTAAACAAATGAAACCCTTTTTGTTTAATTTAAACAACACTATCTGTTGTTTTGGTTGCTTTAAATTTATCTATGCCTTATGGTGTGGTTTCAGCATATTTGGTGTGATTGTATTTAATATGTTGCTGATCTCTTGTATTTGTTTGAGTACTTATAAAATGGTACGAATATTTTTTTACAATGATAGTGTTTTTGCTTAAATTTAAACCTAAAATGTCTTCCTTCATAAAGATTACCTACGTTTTTGTATTAAATAGTACGAATATTATTGGAACTTGTTGTCAGCTAGCTAATCGACAAGTTGGTAACACCAGATTTTCGTGTTCAGTGAGGAAACCAATAATTTGATCTACACATTGGAATTGCCCTCTCTAGCCCCGACTGCACGTGAGCAGAACACCTGTTCTGTAACAATTTGCTCTAAAATTGTGCAACTGATGATCTAGTAGTTTCATGATTGTTGGTTTTCTGTAACTCAGTGTAGCATCATTTGCATAGATTTTTCTTTTCCCCTTTTAACCCATGAGTCAAATTTGATTGCTAAGTGGTGTCATCTGTTGCAGGTTCAAGAACGCACTTGGGTGATTCTTGTTGTGTCTCCTTTTGTTGGGTCATTTCCTGCAATGAAATGTATCTTTACGGTGGTTGCAGTAACATTTCAGTGCAAAATGATCATTAACTGTGAAATGGTAGCTATTTATAAATTGATATTTTGCATCCCAAATTGCTTGTCATATAATGGAAAATCAGTTTTCGTGCCCCCACCTTTTTTTTTTGGTCTTGTATAGTTTAAAATCGAAGACATTGTTTGTTTTAACTTCATTTGAAATCAATTTCAAAAATTATAAAAAGTTAAAATTAAAAGTAATGAAATAAATAAAATTGAACTTTACGGTATGTTGTATGTTGTGCGATGAGAATTTACATATAAAGATTTATACGATAATAATGATATATAGATATTTACATGGAATTGAAATTGAACCTTCAAAACAAACAAAGCTACATGTTTTCCTATAATAATGTAGATCAATTACCGGAAAAGGAAATGAACATCTTTTCCAAGGAGGACCTGTGCTGATATTTCCATTTTGGTGAAGATGTCAAAGAATGGTCTTTCTGGTATTGATAGCCTTCATGGACTCGAACTCAAACTATTTTTCCCTCCGAAAACCTTGTACAAAAGAAGAAAAAAAATCCAATTATTATGTTATTTAAGACTGTTTAGCAGAGTGTTCTTTTTTTTTTTTCAGATATTGTGTAATTCTTAAGATAATACAATTACTATTTTTTTTCTTTTTCATTTATAGTATTCTATTGTAATTACTACGTAACTAACAATATATAATAAAAATTTTACTTCACTTTATTAACAAATACAATCTAAATATTGTCTTATTATTAGTAAAAAGAAAAAGAGAAGGAGCAGAGGCTCCAACGAAAACGGTAGAGGGTCCGGCAAAAGCGGTCCGCCTTCCACTCACTACACGACAAAATAAGAGACCGTTAAACAGAAGCTAAGTACCACCTCTCTCGTCTCTCTCTCTCTCTCTTTCTATCTCTTCGTTATATAACATAACATTCTCTCTCTCTCCATCTCTCTCTCTCTCTCTCTCTAACACACACATCTCCAACGACATCAAACGAAGATGGCGCGAAATCCCCACGCGCTCGCTCTCCTCCTCCTCTTCCTCCCAGTGTTCCTAGGCATGGTCGCCACCAACGCCTCTGCAGATTCCGCCGGCGAGCTCCCAGATGCGGAAGACGGCGATGTCCCACCCAGCCTGCCTCCAGACAGCATAAGCGGGGACGTCATTGGCGACGACGAGGCACTCTCCCCTGACTCATCCGCCGACGGTGCGAAGCTGGCTCCCTCCGTGGTTGCCGCCGGATTGGGCCCGAGCACCGGCGAAGACGAAACGACGACCGCATCCAGTACGAAAGGTGGCACCCCGGCCGACGAGAAGAGCTCAAGTGGGACTTCGGCCACCGCCGAGCTTACCTCTGTGGCGGCTGCATCGACGACTTTCCTCACGGCGACGGCCGCTGTCCTTTGGTTTTGAGCTGCGCGGTCAAGCTCAAGCCATGAACCACGTCGATTGGTCCTTAACCATCACACACACACACACACACACATATATATATATATATTTCACCGATTGAAGTAACCGTGACATTACACGTGTGAGCTTTGTTGCATATATTTTTTTTTTTTAAAGAAATCTACAATGCATTTATGGATGGAATCAAACATGATGCATATTTTACATGGTAATCGTCATTATCATGATCTAGTAATTTGAATAAGATTATATGATCACAAGGGCAAAGCTTGTCATCTACACAAAAATCTGATTATTGAAACTCGTGGGTACAAGTTCAAATAGGTCATGCCATTGATTGACATGATTTGTTAGTATAGGCTGAGTTAGGTCAAGCCAACTTAGTTTTGCTTGATTTTTTTTAAATTTACCTTGATGAAGACCTTCACTTGTTGCTTATTTCCCTTCTCCTCCTCTTTGTTCCTACTCTTGATTCTTGCTCTCACCCTCACACTTATTGAGTGTAACTCACTCTTACACTTGCAAAGTTGTAGCTCATCCTTGCCCTCACCCTCAAAACTTGAACCAAGAAGCTCTTGTCTTGCTACCCATTGTCCAATTGGTTTGTGTCCATGTCATGCTTGCAAATGCTTGAATCAACTTAATTGACTTAAATCACCTAATCAATTTATAAATTTAGGTAATTTAATTAAATTACCTAAATTCACTAAAATCAACTCAAAACAATTAACTTAAGTCACTTTGTCATCCAACCATCCTTTGAATTAAATGATTAAATATTGATATATTTTCTGTATTGTCTTAGTCTATACTTATTCGGCACATCTAACTCAAAATCTCTCTTTAATTTCCTTGCTGTTCCATTGGGCCCAACTGAGTGCAAAACCCCTTTCTACAATTACAAAACACTCCACCAACCCAAGTTCTCTTTTTATCCTTAATTTTTCCACCTTCCCAAGTGAGCCCAACTTCAGCCCAGTGCCATCTGATCTGACCTAGATTGTTCATATCGCTGTCCATACTACCATCTTGTTAGTTTTCAATTTTACTTACTGTAAAGTTAGATCTAATAACTGTAGTATTCCCTTTAATATCGATAGTATTCCTTTTAAATTTGGATCCAATATTCTTTTTCTTAATGCTCTTCTAAGACGAGAGAAATGCTCGATTAAATTATCCATTGTTGATCTAGGTTACGCTTGGTGTGGGATTTCATTGCAACTTCTCATCATAATGCTGTTCATTCAAACTTGTTTCTAATTTGGTACTGATGAAAATCAAGCTATCGAAAAAGCTGTGAAAACATTATTCTCAATGAGATATATTTTTAGAATAGTTATCACATACAACAAATTAAGGGAAAACAATAAACAGATTATACAACATTCCTTAAACCAGAAACTGATTCAAGCGATTACAGAGGTAAAGCATGGCTGCACGTCAGACCTTTAATACATCATCCCACTCATTTACACATGTTTTTTGTAGGCAGCCTTGGTGCCCTTGGAAGCATACAATAGGTTCACAAACGCTTGAAAAAGCGACCAACTAGCCAATCTAGCCAATGGAAACATGGATGGTTCATGGCAACAATGCAGGCTTTAAACCTGGTCTAATCTCCATCAAATTCGGTTCATGCAATCCTGGGTAAGCATTGCCAACAGGTCTTCTTGTGAACTGAGCGTTATTAGTTTTCCTCGAGCAAACTAGGTGAGAGATTTTGGCAAAAATAATTGCACAAATGAATTAGCCCCACGATGCCAATTTTGTGTGAAATGTATAGAGGAGAGAGAAGCAACATCTATCCTGCCCATATTCTGTCCAACCTATCCACACTCTTCCGTGCCCTTTCAATATGTTCGGTTTTCTTCAAGGACATCTGAATACAATCGACACTTCTCCTTGACTTCTCGATGTGGTCAAAAGTTGAGCTTATTTTTTCTAGCTTCTGTTTATTGCCAGATCTAATGCCACTAAATCTTGATCTTTCAGAGCTGGGCCTTGAAACGTTTCTGTGGTCTGTGCTTCTCCTTGATCCCTCGCGGCCATCAGTGCTTTGTCTTGAGGACTCAAAGGCTTCATTGCTTTTCCTCCACATGTGCCTCTGTGAAGGTGGTCTTTCAACCGTTGCTATGAATTGTTTGACATGTTTCAAGTACTCAGGATAAAGCTCTAGGTCACAATGATTTCCACCTTCGAGCCATAGCGGTTCATATTTCTCCTTGCATAGTTCCCAAAGCTTCTTACCATGAGAGAAATTCACAACTTCATCAGCCATCCCCTGAAAGGAAAAAACCATCATTCTATATGATCATAAAAATTGTGGCATATGCCGAGGAATAGATGCAACGATCATTTGCATTAATTGGTAGTAAAATATAACCGTTTAGAGTGACACAGTAATGTTTTTTCATGCAAGCAATGGTCTATAGTAATCAAACCATATTCACAACTAATGGTGCATACCAAAAACTTGTCAAACCAGAGGTTGGGAAGCTGAAAACAAAAGATAAGATGAATTGCAATTGCGGAGCTAAATAACAAACTTGCGTGTTGCATCCTTTGTCTTGCTTCTCGAGGGCGAGACCTCAAGGTTATTTAGGTTAATTGCTTCAAACTAACATAATAGACACAATGGCAAGTACTTTGAAGGTAGGAAAGTGGATTATACTTACTGTTCCCTACTAACATGGCAGAATGATATGATAATCTAGTTATTTCTATTAGCATGTTCCCTTCTCAAAAAAGTTCTAATAAAATTGATTTTTATATTTTAGTCCTTAATATTCAATAGTTTCTGATTATCATGAAATCCCCTGAGTTGACAAAAGCAAGTCACCCTTAAAAATGAGGTTCACAATATCTCTAGGGGAGAATTGTTAAAATTTATAATCTCTACAATTATATTTCCAATTAACAGCTGGAAGATTGAAGAAAATAGAGCATAACTTTGCATTGGTTCAAATCTCAATGGTTATAAATGCAAACAGTATTGGCAACTTAATTCAATATGGCTAATGCCAATTCAATACATTTTCTGCTTGTACATGCTTGAGGGTCCAGATGGAAAACTCACATGGATCACCAGCACCGGGCAGCTAACCAAACGGATTTTATCAATATTCTGAAATGCCAAGAAAAAAAATACAAATTTATGACCTTCATAATTATAAAAACCAAGAATTAGCGAATTAATTGAGTTAGAAACAGTTGGCAACCTTATAAATGTCGAACCAATAAGTGTGTTTCACAGGATACATGACTCTCAACCCTGACAGTATTGGACTATGAAGAACAACAGCTCTAAAGTTAGGCAGACGAGATGCGAGATCTAATGTTGGCCCACTTCCAACAGATTGGCCATAAAGAATAATTTCTTCCTGCTTGGTACCACAAACCTCAACAAGCCATTTGTAAGCAGCTTCGATATCAGCATACGTGTTATTCTCACTTGGCTGCCACACAAAAACGGGAAAAAAGAGAATTCAGCTTTTGGGAGTGAATCCATGATTCTCAGAATTATTGTTTAATAAAAATAAAGCTTGCACCTTTCCAGATGATTGTCCATATCCAGAATAATCATACCTGCATAGTTTTCAAAAGCATACAATCATAAAAAGCCCAATAATAAAACAAACGTTCGGCTACTAAAAGCAGAAAATATACCCAGCGCACAAGAGAATTTAAACTTATAATCAGTTGATAAATCACAGACACTAAAGAAAAGATATGAATAGATGGACCAGAATCTTGCCTACCATTTTGAACTTTTTATCAGCACCTGCTACGTTTTTTGTCCAATCTCAATTTGGACTAGGCATCAGAAATATGTAGATAAACCCTTGTTGAGACCATTCCATTAATACAGTCCACGTTTTCCCAGAGTTTTTAGGATATATGTTGCCACAACTTATACTTTAGATCAATATGCCACATTTTTGGACTGTAACTCTCTACCAAAAAAAATTTCCACTTCTAATCCCTCCAATTTCTTTACTTAATTGTCTATCTTGCAGGGGAGAAAGGGTTTTATCTACTTCTAATCTCTCCAACAGGTTTTTTTTTACTTTAATAATTTTTATAATGGCATCAAATGCACTGACACAAGAAGAAAACATAGAGAATGGGAATATGGATTTAGACTCACATACTCAATCCATACATCGTAAGAAAACTAGGACAAAGCATCTTGGGTTTGGTCATATTTAAATTTAAGAGAAGGCTCAACCAATGAATGTGCTTGCTATTATAAATTTGTGGTTCTCTTACTTTCCCTAGGATGGGAGTATTGGAAACTTAAATAGACATGTTCAATCTTAGTTAGACATAAAACATTGCAAACTGCTGATTTAAAACAATCTAAATTTAGTAGTTTCTATTAGACATGTTAGCTAAAAATGCTCTAGCTGTAGTAAATAATTTCTGGATCGTCTCCAACACAGAATAAGAGACCAAACTCTCATGTGAAATTCCAACCCAAAACTAGTTGATAATGAGTGAAAGGAATCAAAATATATAAGTCTAAGTTCACTCTCTACTTAAACGATGCAAGAATATTTCCAACAATAAGAAATCCCTCTTGAAATCATCAACATCTCTTTTAGGGGAGATGAGCACGCACAGAAAGAGCAAATGATGCTTGTCAGAATAAATGATGTATTAGAGTTATGCGGGTAGTGTGAGTTTAGTTCCACGTTAGTTAAGTTGTTTTTTTTTATGTAACCATTATATATAGAAAGGTTTATATCTGTTTATGAATAATATTCTACTTTCGCATATTTCTTGTGTTTCAACGTAATATCAAGAACTGCGGTTTTGAGAGTTCAAAGAAGAGAAAAATTTAGGCAGGGAAGAGGGAAACCCATGTTAGGTTAAAAAGGTTTGGAAAGCCTTTGCAATTGTGAAGCATGTTTTATATAACCCATGTTATGTAGCATCTATTATTCCACTGTAAGATGATAAGACTGCAGGTCACCTCCAGGCTAACTAACTTGCCTAATCAGCCTTGATCTCAATGCACTAGTGCTCACAGAACCAGGAATATAGTGATTAAACGCCTTTAAGGGCAACTGGATATCCATCTAAAAGATGAGCATTGGCATAAAAGAGGGGCGGGGGTGGTGTTAGGGAAGTATCACCTACAGGCATAGGAAAAATTAAAAATCACAAAAATTTGTCTCGGTGGTGCTGTTATTCCTGAAGTCTTTAGCATTATATTGATCTAAAAGATAAAGAAAGAACAGAAATTAGAGAAATATAGAAACCCAAATCATACTAAGAATAGTCACAACAGAAGATAAAACTATCGAAGGGACCACAGTGCCGAGCAGTGTTGAGACAAATTTATAGCACAATGAAGCAACTACACCACTACGCAAACAAACATAACTAGTTACTTATGGAAACCTAGTAAGTGATAAGAAACAAAAATTACCCAAATTGCCCAAAAATTCAGTGAACTTTCCAGAGATGCAACCTTTCCAACAACCAAAACAAAGACCAAAAAAAAACAAAACACAACACAACAATCCACCTCCCATGAACAAAATAAATCGCAACTCTCCGACGCAAGAAGCGAAAAAAACCCCAGGCATTCGAGATCTAAAATGAAACAATTCCAGGAAACATACCCCAAGAGATTAACCCTGAGATGGATGCTGAGCTCGACGAAGAGCTCGTACATCTGCCCGAGATCGGCGGCGTTGCCGTGGGAGTAGAGCACGGTGGACGCGGCCACGGGGTTCCTGATGTAGACGGCCACAATCCTGTTCCCTTTCCTGGTGGGAAGCTTCATGACCTCGACGTTCTCCCGGTGCGGAAACCTGCCGAGGGTCATCAGGCCCGTGATCTCGTCCGTGTTCAGCCAGTACGTCGGCGGCGTCGGCGGGAAGAACGCCATCTTCGCCGCCACCGACGATGTCACCCCTCCCATCCCTCTCTTTCCTCTTTTCGCTTCCCCCAACACACACACACCGGCAAAAGTTGAGCTTCGATGAAGCACAGAACGAGAGGAAGAAGGAAAAGCAGAGGAGGAGGCAGTGGTGTGACAAATGGAGATCTCTCTCTCTCTCTCTACTTTCTCTCTCTACATCCTCTCTCTGCTCCAGTTGCGTCTTCTCGGGCGGAGTGACCGCAGACCACTGAGCGTGTGCACTCTTTCACCACCCCCATTTCCGGCCGTTATTGTCCATTTTCTTTTAAATAAAAGAACGTAAAATTTTTAGTAACAGTAACTTTTTATTCCTTAATTTTTAAAATTATTCTTTTTTTTTATGATATTCATTTTTAATACTTTTTTCGTTATTTTAATTAAAAAATTATTTACCTAAAATTACTCGTAAAAATACTTTTTTTATTCTAATAGTAAAAAAAAAAGAAAAGGTAAGTGAACGTACTTTTAGACTTTGTTTGTGAATGACGTACTTTAATTTCAATAATAATAAATAATTAAAGTTAAAAATAATTTTATAAAAATTTATATAATAACAATGACACATGAAAATTTATAAAAAACTAAAGTTTTCTATTTCTAAACGAAGTCTTAAAATTATATTATAACAATTTTTTAAAGTAAGAGTACTTAAAAAAAGGAGTTATGTTTTTTATTAAAATTATAATTTCACTTTTGAATGTTAAATTTTAAATATATATATATGTAAATGTTTCGAAATTATAAAGACATTCGCATATTTTTGTCCAGAAAAGTTACGCAAAAGTAACTCTCGAATCTTTCAAAAGTAAACGTAGGTGGATTTACAACGCAAAAGGTTACTACAGTGACAAAATTTATGTATTGTTTTTTTTTAAGAACTACTTTTAACCATACAAGAAGTTAAACGTTCTTGAAATCTTTTATCAAACGTATTAGAAATAACTTAAGATAATTTTTTTTTTAAAAAAAAGAAGTTATGAGTTGTAAATAAATGTACGTAATCCTAATATCACGATTTTATCAAAAGATTACGAGTAGGTGGTAGATTAATTTATATTAACAAAAATAATTTGAAAACCGTACGCGGCTGCTGTGGAATCTGTGGTCCGCTTGGGCGTCACGTGGGATCGTATATTTGCACGACGCCTGCGCGGGATTACACGTTTCAACGCGGTATCTTGGGTGACACGTTCCCTGGAAGCGGTAAATTTACGTTTCGTTCTTTTTTTTTACTTTTATCTTTTAAAAATACTTTTAACTTTATAATAATATATATTTTTTTTTATTTATTTTTTTATTATCAAAATTAATCGACAGAGGGAGGGAGGGGTGGTCCGGGCGGGCGTGGAGGAGCGTTCGGCTTCTCCTTTTCTGTAAATTGCAAGCGGCGCGCTGGCCGAGGAGAGAGCGCAGCTCCCACCGACTCACCCGTCGGAGAGCTGTAACACACGCTGCTCAAGAAGCCCAGGTAAAATCGTCGGTGAATTTTTGTTCTCACGTTTGGTTGAATAATCTTGAGATTAAGAAGAAGAAGTAATTTTAATAATAAAAAAATATATTTAAAAATATATATGTTATTAAAAAGTTAGAGTATTTCTAAAAATTAAAAATAAAAAAAAACGAAAATTCGTTCTTTTATCTTTATTCTTAATTTTTAAAATTATTTTTATTTTTATAATAATATTTTTGATTTTTAATCTATTTTTTTATTATCAAATTTATTTATTACGTTTTACTTTCAGAATTCATTTTTCCAACTTCAAAAGTAACGAAATGGGTTAAATGAACAAAGTCTTAAGGGTGAGTGTTCGAGAAGTTTTTTTTTTATTTCTAAAGTTAAAAAAATTATAATTATAATTAATTTTATGAATGGAATTAAAATTACATAGTAATTTAGATTATAAAAATTTATATGTTAAAATATGTGTAATAATAATAACATTGTGAGTAATTTTAAGAATTAAAAAAAGTTGTTCGTGAACACATCCTAAGGTTTACAATGATTTTTATTATGTAAAATATATATTTTAATAAATAATATAATGATAGTAAAGATTTTCACAGTAATTATAATAAAGAAGAAAATAAAAAGAGATTTTCTTACTTATTATATGTAAACTTTAAGTTCACCTAACTTATTAGCTCTACCAAATAAAATTTTATCGTTTTGGAATTTATCATCTTTGATCTTAAAAGATGTTGAATTTGTAGGCTTTGTAGATCTGAATTGTATCTTTTATCGTTTTTTTGATTTTACATAAATTTTTCCTAACATTATTATCATATAAAATAAATTTTTATCTTATAATTTATTATAAAATTTAATTTAATTTAATAATAAGATTTACTTTTAACTTTTTACTGAAATTAAAATTTGGTTACCGAACACGCTTTACATCTCTTTCACCTCGACGCTTCATTACATCTCTTTCACCTCGACGCTTCAAAAAAAAAAAAATCCTTGTCTCTGTTTTGCGCAGGCGGACGACGCGCCGGTGGGGGCTGCCTCGTCTTCCTCGCGTGCGTTCATCCAGTGGTGGCAGGCCTGCGCAAACCCACGGACAGAGAGACACAGACACAGACCCTCGTCTCCCTCTCTTTTCCTCGCGCAGGTGGCCGTGAAGAACGTCACGAGCGACTCGGATTGGACGATCATTCAGTTTCCGCCTCCTCTTGCACGCGTCACCGGGCAGGAGCAGGCGCACATAGCACAATGAAGAATACGAACGTAACTTTTTCTTCTTCTTTTTTCTTTTTTTT
>JAMKPZ010005054.1:0-21456 GCA_024699675.1 Amphibolis antarctica | reverse complement strand
AGATAAATAACTTTAAATATCAAAGTACGTTGATAACTTCACAGAGTAATTGATGAGTAACATTTCAGATTAAACATATTTTAGTTTGCTCTAACTAATTTTTTTCCCATAAATGTTGCAAACATTTTTCCCCCAATAAATGTTCATTCATGTTAAACGAAAGTATAATCAATGCACTTAGTAAATCAACTTCTCTAACTAACCTGTAACCGATGTTAAACGAAAGTATAATCAATGCACTTAATAAATCAACTTCTCTAACTAACCTGTAACCCGTTGGTAGATCCAACGCTAACTGACGTCCTTCCGTATTCCATTCGGTAACTTCAAAAAAATCCTTACAAATGAATCCTAAATCCCAAATCCCAAATTCTAAATCCCAAATCCCAAATCCCAAATCCCAAATCCTTGATGAGGGGACTTCCGGTGGACTGCGTAGGTGAGGATGATTGGGGAAAATGAATCGTTGTTTTTTTTTAAAAAAAAAATTAAATAGACTGCTTTTACGCGGGTGTCATTGGCGGGAGGGGATTTTTTTCCGCGGGCTTCCTTTTTTCAGACACTCTCTCTCTTCATCAAACACCCATTCAACTTTGATCCAATGGGTGACTACAGAACCATTAAACCCATATATATAAATAACTTAAATTTATACACCACTACAAAAGTAATTTTAATAATAATTAATTTTCAATTTTAGTGAATTCCTCCTTGGTTTCTTTAGATAAATTTTAAATCGATGAAGATGAGGACTTAGATCCACCGTCCATTTAGCCTGAACCGTGCGCATCTCCGTTGAATCCTCCACGTAAGCAGCCAGTCATCTGGAAATCCACACCCCTATCCTCCACTTATCACCCACGCTGCTCGCAGTAGAAGAAAACCCTCAACTCTGCTGTCCTCTTCCTGCTTATGGCGGGCGTGGGCGTGGGCGTCGTCGGTTCCCCTGCCCTCCTCTCCGCCTCCCGCTCCTCCCCTCGCGCCTCCTTCCTCGCCGCCGTCCCAGGTCCTCCTCCCTCGCTTCCTCTGCGGCTCTGCTTCCCTGTCTGCTTTCAGTCCTCTGCTGCATTCCCTGATTGTGATTTCTTATCTGCAGTCCGTACTCCCGGCGGCACCGCAGGAAGTCTCCGGAAGTGTAGGAAGAAGAGATTCCGCGTATGCAATGTGGCCACGGAAGCCAGCACCCCCTCCGTCGAGGTAAGCTTGATTTCAAAATTTGTGCGCGTCTTTCGATCCTGGAGGATTTCTATTTTGTATGCGGAATTTATGGTGAAGGATGTAGCGTTTTCGAGTGGAATGTTGTTGTGGGCGTGTTTGATTGGTTTTGGTTTTTGGATTCTGTCCAAAGGCTTTGAAACTAGGCGGGAAAGAGAGCCAGAGGCCGGTGTACCCCTTCTGCGCCATAGTTGGGCAGGATGAGATGAAGCTGTGTCTGCTGCTGAACGTCATTGATCCCAAGATTGGGGGTGTCATGATCATGGGTGACCGTGGGACGGGGAAGTCGACGGCTGTAAGGTCGTTGGTGGACTTGTTGCCTGAGATATTGGTGGTTGCCGGAGACCCTTTCAATTCCGATCCTTCTGACCCAGAGATGATGGGTGTGGACGTCCGTGATCGTGTGATCAGCGGCGGTGTGATTCCCACTTTGTCAGCCAAGATTACCATGGTCGATTTGCCGCTTGGGGCGACTGAGGATCGGGTGTGTGGGACGATAGATATCGAGAAGGCTCTCACAGAGGGTGTGAAGGCATTCGAGCCGGGACTTCTTGCAAAGGCCAACAGGGGAATTCTATACGTGGACGAGGTCAATTTGTTGGACGATCACTTGGTGGACGTGCTATTGGATTCTGCTGCTTCTGGATGGAACACGGTGGAGAGGGAGGGTATATCGATTTCACACCCTGCAAGGTTTATCTTGATTGGATCAGGTAACCCTGAAGAAGGTGAACTGAGACCTCAGCTCCTTGACAGATTTGGAATGCATGCCCAGGTGGGCACTGTGAGGGAAGCTGAATTGAGGGTCAAGATTGTGGAGGAGAGGGGTAGGTTTGATCAAGAGCCGATGGGGTTCAGGGAATCCTATAGGGAAGAGCAGGAGAAGCTTCAGAATCAGATCTCCTCGGCAAGAAACTCTCTTGCTTCTGTTCAGATAGATCATGACCTATCTGTTAAGATATCCAAGGTGTGCTCTGAGCTCAATGTTGATGGATTGAGAGGGGACATTGTGACCAACAGGGCTGCTAAGGCTCTGGCAGCTCTCAAGGGAAGAGATCAGGTTACTGCAGAGGACATTGCAACTGTTATTCCAAACTGTCTAAGACACCGGCTTCGGAAGGATCCTCTGGAGTCCATCGACTCTGGGCTGCTTGTCATTGAGAAATTCTATGCGGTCTTCAGCTGATTGAGCAATGGGAGGATACTTGAGCAGGTCTGTTAAATGTTGTTTTTGCTTTCTAATCTCTTGACCAGCAATGCCATTTCCGTTTATGATCATTTTTGCAAGATATCAACTAGCACATACCTATATGAGTTTGTTTTTGTATCATGGGAAGTTTTGCTTGTAAGATGCAACCAGTGGATAACATTCTTGATTGCATTTAAATGTTTTATTACATTCCATAGTACTACTAACATTATAACCCAACCAGCCATGAACCTGACGTTTATGTTTTACATAAGATAGACAAGGTATGTTGATGAGCATGAAGGTTGAAAATACTACACTATTTTTTTACCTTTCATTACTGTGAGAATGGATTTAATTTTTAGGTGTATAGTTGAAGCTTTCATACCTTTCCACACTTAATTCCCCTGCATTAAATGTTTCTTGTCCCTAAGCTTAATCTTCTTTTGAATGAAGAATGTCTGTTAATCCTCTAAAACACTGGTTTTTTCTTCAACCAACTGCATTATCAATGCAAAAGTTAATAAAAATTGGTCCCAACAATCGAATTCATTTTATTAACTTTTTCTAGGACTTTAAACATGATTTTGGTCTTTTTTTTTTGTTGATGATGGCACCTTTTGTACTTGTATTCGATCCCAAGGCACATTTTCTTATATAGCAGAACATAATACCGATTGTGTTATCTGCTGTTGGATTGATTTTAATCAAATGTCTTTCAGCTGCATATGCAAAATGATGTGACGAATGTACATTCGTAATCTTTTGCTACTCAAATCAAATTCTAGGATCCCCATTGCTGGAAGAAACTGCACATGAGGACATGGCATGTAAGTTTCAGAAAAAAAAAAACATCATGGTTGTGTCGTGTAGACCAACAGCAAAGCACCAGCTCATGTATCCATTGCTGGAATCAAAGAAAAATTCACCATCGCCAAGAAGTATATATTTGAAACTTTTTTATATATTTCTATCATCAGCTTTACTGTACCCTTCCCTCATGCCACTTGCACATGAATATTTCTATCATCAGGATAATATTCTGCTAACAGTTTCGTTTCCCATCCTTGTATGAATATGATAATTTACAATGCTATGTGACTCTATTTTCACAGATACATCATAGCCAATACTGAATTTTGACTGAACTGCTGGGGCAAGTCTTGTCTTGGACTGTTGCAAATGATGGATTTGATTTGTATGTACAATGCAAACCAACTAAAATGTTCTGTGATACCAATTGAAATAGTTGATTTTACCTAAGAACACTAGTGCTCTGCAATGTTCTTTAAGATTTAAATCTTAAAAATACAAAAATTCTTTCCTTATTTGAAAGGAAAAGCCATCAATTTGTCAAAATGGATTCCTAAATAAAGGTAGAAGATAAAATCCCAATATGGTGTTTTGGAGATCACCCATTACGTCACAAGCTTAGTTATGGAAGATTCGACTGTAATAGTTAAATCAACTAGGCATTCAATCAACTAGGAATTGGTATTTCATTTTCAAAAGAAAAGTTACAAAGATTCCATCTTTAGATAGAAAAGTCATCTTTCCTTATTTGTGATTGTTAAACCAAATCCTCATGAAATTTGAGATAAATAGCAAGATGTATATGTACAGGTTGCCACCATAAATAAGATCGCTTCCCACCACTTGTGTTGTAGTTCTTCATTACTTCCCTTCACAGCAACTCGCTCAAGATGCATCAAGAAAGAGGTAGGGAACGTCATGTTTTGTCTTGACAATGAAAGTGTTTTTACCTAGATTTAAATAAACCATGTTGATCATATAAGAGTCTATTTGTATATATTAGAAATTCAGGAAACGGAAATATGGGAAACATAAATGAAAATAAAAAATCTAAAAATGAAAAAAATTACGGAGTTAGTTTGTATACTTCATGAAAAATCTCAAAAATCTGTATATGGATGTAAACAAAATTTGCAAAAATTTCAATATTCCAAATATGATTGTATCAAAACAACTTGAATAGTATAACATTAAAAAATTCAATATATTTGACAAAGTTCTTCCATTCCAAAAAATTCAGGATTTGGCTTCAAATGAGATTCACTTGTCCTCTAGGGAGCCATCATCCATGAACTTGAGTAGGATTTGGATATCACCTGTGTTGTCATACATGTTGTGGTAGCAGACGATGAAAGGGTTATCGGTCATTGTGGAGGATTTTGATCTTGTGGTAGATTCAGAAGCAGGCATCATACTTGTGGTTTCCATAGATGACCTTGAGGGCATAGGTGCGATCGATGGGTTGATGACATACCATACTACATGATGTTTTGCTGGATACAGAGTTGATGTGGCAGATGTGCTTCAAATTGGAGAGTGGGGGATGGGAGGTGGAGGCAATGGAAGGGGCAGAGGAAGGGTGGTAAGGGATGGAAGTGAAGGAGGAGGAGGAGGTGTTGGCATTGACAAGCTGAGGTAGGTGGGAGTGGGAGGGGAACGGTGAGGGAGGGGTCGCCACAAAAATTTCTAGATTTTTCACGAGGAAAAGGTCGGACATCTAGAAAAATCATTTTATTTATACCAATGAAAAATCTAGAAATTTTTTCAAATTTTCCATCTTACACAAATGCTAGAAAATCCAAAAAAAAATTCTAGATTTTCTGCTTTTCAGATTCCTGCTAGACACAAAAAATTAATCTTGAACATTCTTTCGTATAACCTCACCTAGTTTATTTCATCTAAAAGAAGCATCATATGCAAACTGGACAAACCCTTGAGAGAAAAACATTCATGAAAATAAGAGAACGGCATTTGACATTGGTATGGTAAAACAATATCCAGCAATTCGAATGCCTCAGGAATAGAATAGCAATAATATGTATGACATTTGTTTCAGTGTACCCAGAAACACATGTAATTTTAAAAAGTTGAGAGGAAAGGGTGTCAAAGTGATAAATTAATGTCTCAAAAGGGGTAAAATCAAATGTTAAATTATTCGTCTAAATCTACCATGCACAGTGAGGATCTCTCCATTTCTTCATTGTTAAATGATTGAGATCCTCTATCATCAAGATCAAACAACATTTATTGAAGTGAAATTGTTGTAAAATACATGCTTTACAATTGAGTAGATTCCATTACTGCTGCATCAGCATACTTTTATCTATCAAAAGCAACTTGACGAAATCTTGTATGTCGAACACATCGAGCGCTTGACGTATCGATATCATGTATTAATTTGTGAATGTAAGGCTTCTTGCCTTCTATGTCCATAGGTTCTTTTGGATTGAGCTTCAAATGCTGTTGTAAGAGCTCAGAGGAATAGAGATATCATGAAAATGGGGAGAGAATCCTTTGGCCTCATGGTGAGGATGTTTCACTGCTGGTGACTTTAGGGACCCTGACTTTTGGATTCTGCTCTGCAAAAGATGGTGGTCTCTGGTAGACAACTGATGCAGCTCGTATCAGTATTGCAGCAGTTAAACCCCATATAACAAATTTACTATTCCCTGTTTCAAAATCAAAGTAATGTATGAGAAACTTAGTCCCCATCCATTCCCTTTCCTCGCATCTCCGATTCTCATCCTGCATCATCCATTCGCAATAATAGTATCAGTCCCATGTGAGAACATTTGCATTGTACACCTTTAAATCAGGCATGGAGTAGTTGAGGACCAAAATACCTTCAGAAACATCTCCAATGGTGCATCAAATATTGTTTCCACCTCACTGTCATTTGCAATCGGTGTGAATGATTGTTTGTTTGAAAGTATTCCGATTACAGGTACCACTCTGACAAGATGCTGCAATGCAAAGAACTGGTTTATCACACATGATTTCACTTCCTGAAAACTGATACAGTCCTAGGTTTCACATTCTCTCTTTCTGAGAGATCAAAATAAAAACAATTTCTTTTCAAATAAACAAAGTGATCATGCACTCAACACATCAACATGCATGTCTTGCGTACATCTATGAAAATATTTAATGTTTATGCTTCTGTTGTATTTATATTTCGATTTAACAAATTCTATTTTCTTTTTATAAAATTCTGCATTATACTGACTTTCCTAACTTTTCATGCTGTGCACAATTAACCTCCAAATTTTCTGACTTTCCATTTTTTAAAACCTCTGAATTTCTTTTCTTTAATTTCCTAATTTTTTGTCATGCATAAACAAATCCTTACAATATCCAAAAGAGAAATAGCATGCAAAAATAAGAACAAAACTTGTGTTATACTAGGAACTCCAGACAATGGAAGGGAATTTTGTGAATCATTTCCACTAGTTGATGGCATTCGTTCTGTTTCTGGGAATTCTAATAAGGTGGTCAAACTGCACCTTAAATTTGGTCTCATAGCCCTATATTAAGATCACATTGGTCTCATAGCCCACAACAAAACTCAACACCTTCTCCGCAAACCCAAGACCGACCCTTAAAACTTGGGACCTCACCGGAATGGGTGGAGAGCTTCCTCGATCGCTTGGTGAGGAAAACCCGGAGCTCCCTGCCCTCCCCTTCGAACAGGCAGACGAGCACCGCCACCCTCCTGTGTCGGAACCTTTCCGGACGGGGGGCCACCGGAACGGCCGATTCGGAGAGACCCACTTGGGAGAAGACCTTGCCTGTCTCGTCGACGTCTTCCTCGTCGGAGGACGTCGACGACGGCCTGTATCTGCCGAAGTGTCGGATCAGGTTGGTCAGCCTCTGGTTGGAATCCAATGGGTTGGTGGCGGCCACGGTGAGAGGAATGAGGGGAGAGAATCTTCGGATGACCCTCCTCATCAGAGGTCGGAAGAGGAAGGAGGAGGACGCCAACCTGCTATGCTGGAGCAGGTTTGTGTTCGGCGAAAGGAGATGAAAATTTGGAATTTAAATTTTTTATTTTTGTGTTTAGTATA
The DNA here is from genome assembly GCA_024699675.1 of Amphibolis antarctica. Classification (NCBI taxonomy): domain Eukaryota; kingdom Viridiplantae; phylum Streptophyta; class Magnoliopsida; order Alismatales; family Cymodoceaceae; genus Amphibolis; species Amphibolis antarctica. The sequence continues at coordinate 14,175 of JAMKPZ010005054.1, read as the reverse complement.
AAAATGTAAACTTTTCTTCTTCTCTTTTCGTATCTAAGAAAAGATCAAGAAATCAAAAAAAATTTAGGATTATGTATGTATGTTACAAAAAAATTTAAAAATTAATTTAAATAAATTTATAAATATTTTATATTTTAATATTTTAAATCATTAAATCGTATTAAATTATATTAATTCAATTAAACACGACTACTTTCTTTCAAAACTTGCCGTAAACTTAAAACACTCTCCTCTGCACTACGAGAGTTGAACTGTATCACTTGACCTTTATCAAGAGTGGGACGAAAAAAATCACTTGAATATGGAACTGGTTTTCCCAACAATATCTAATTAAAGATTGAATGTGCCACATGATTCAAGCAGTGACAGCAGAGCAATTTGTAATCAGAAGCCTTCATCAGCCCCTGGTGAGAGAAATGCAGCAGATTTATTCTCTTGTAGCTGAGAGTTCCCTTGCCTTGTAGGAGCATATGGAACAGCCAATCATGTAAACTCAAAATATGATATCTTCACATGAACAAATGGTTCTATTAAGTTATGACAAAAAGAATACCAAAAAAAATGTTCATATGCAATAAAGGTCAGCCTGTTGGCATGCCAAGTGCCTGCAGAACATCCTTGAATTCAAATTCATGGGTCTGTTTGTTGAACCGCTCGACCAGCTTGTATCGCATATCATTCAGATAGAATGAGTGTGCAGCGTCAATCAGCCATTTCGCTTCTGACTCTGTAACCTTGCTGGTGAATACAATGTCTCCGCGGATGAGCACAAGATCCTTAGTTTCTGCAAACTCCTGGTAGTAGGTGATGGTTATATAGGGGCTTGCTTGAGTACCTCTTGCCTTGTAGTCCTCAAGGCCTGTGATGATCATGTGGGGCATTTGAACTGGAGATAGAAGTTATGAAAAATCAGGATGTCTCATGATATTCAACCAATGATCAAGAGAGACACATTTATGCACCATTATGTATAAAAGCAAAACACAAGTGGAATATTTCACATGAATAACTTACATACGTTCTCTCTTCCATGTTCTCTCTCCACACATCTCTCTCTCACCTCCACCTCATTTATCTCTCCCACATTTATGTTCTCCTTTTCTCTTAATTTTAAATGGTTGTATTCAATTTCAAAATTTAGACCAGATGTTGGTCCAGTCCACAACTATCCTCTTAGCATAATATCAAGTAGATAACAGACATTAATGGGAAAATATATTAAGATGAAGTACATGGTACTAAAGCAAGTCGGAGTCCTACACACAAACCATTAATCTATCTTGAGTAAAAGAGAGATAATCTATGGTTTAATGCATGTGATAATATAATATATGGATGTAACACATTCGATTGCTATTACAATAGAATTACCTATTCCAAGTTTCTAAAATTTCTCATAAAACCAAAGATCTTTCACAAAGAAATTACATATATAGCTCCAATCTACTCCACCCATTTCAAATTAAACATGAAGCATAAGAAAGCCAGAACTGAAAACTTATTGAATACAACATAATACCTCCATAGACTCCATTGACCTATTTAATCTGAATTATAAATGATGAAAAATGAAAATAGCTCCTTCCAACTAAGCAAATTAATGTTGGAATGCAGGGAAAAATAGAAAAGAGAGTAATGAAGGACAAATACCCTGTAAGAACATGTTTACATAACCACTCCCCTTCCATAATGGAATGACAAAATATCGGCTGCAAAACATACAAATTCATAAGAAAGAAAACATAATTGAATGAATGTATGTGAATAATGTGTAGCAGACTACCAGGGAAGCGATCTCTGCTCAAGAAGATGATACATCTTTGCTTTCATGGAAGTACCTATATGACTCCTTCCCAAATGACACTGTTCAGAGGACAAAATAGAAGGCGAATTATTTTAACTAGTGCAGAGAGGGGCACCAAATTGCAGAAGATAGAGAACAAATAGAAAATTTCAAGTATAAACTACTAATTCTGACAAGCAGATATATTTCAGGGTCAGGGAGAGAGCTCCTCCTAGAAACTCAAGAACTATTTCACATGAAAGACAAGAAACTCCAATTGGGTGTTATCTGACATGAATTAAACAACATTATCACTTAAAAGTAATAGTGATCAAACATAATTTTACCTCATTAAAAACACCAATAATACTAGGTTGCAAACCAAACACAATGATTCACACAATCTGCTACCTATCAATCCCACCAGAGATGGAATCATATGAATATAAATTTCAGAGACCAAAAAAAGTGGGAAGTTAAGCATTAGCAATATATGATGAATTTGGAACTTATTACTAAAGTGAGTCGACCTTGAATTTAAAAATCTGCCCACAACAACCAGAAGTATTACACTCAACGATTGTCAATAAATCTCAGAAATTAAGACATCGTTCACTTTTCCTTACTTTTAACTTCCAAAAGTATTCTCATTTTCATAATGCTATTCTTATTTCCCAATTCACTCCTTCCATTATTAAAATCATTTTTACCCCTCCTCTCATCTCAAAATTATTTATCTAAAAATCATTTTTTTCCGCTCTCGAAGTTAGGGAGTAGAGTTGGTGAACGATCCCTAATATAAATCTGTTTCTCACATATATCAAATCATTAACAGCATAAACACATGGACGCATGCTACCAGGAAGACATTTTCACAACAAATATGAAAAATGCTAAAACCATTTCCAAAAATCCACGGTTCAACAGCACGTACCCAACAATTGTGACCCAAACCGACATTTACATGCAGAATTCCATTGAAATTGTTTCATGTAAGTAAGCTATTTGATAAACCTCACATCGTCCCAGACGGAAACGAGCTCTTCCGACGAGAAACTCTTGGTCCTCTCCAGGTCGATTATGGAATCCAACTTCTTGGGTTGCAACGGAGTGAACCCACTGGAAAACTTCGACCCTCTGAACGAACCAAGTGAAACCCATCTCTGGAATTCGCTAGGTACTGCGTCTGGCAGCCTCCTGGGATGACAGAAGAAGGCGGCGCCCGACGGAGCAGACGGCGTCGGGAGAGCGCCACCGAGCAATGTTCTCGAGCACCTCCGTGCATGGGTTAGAAACCTCTGCATTGGTGGAGCTGGCAGCTTCTAGTTCGTATGCTTTGTGGAGACAGTGACGGAAAGCTCCGGCGATAGAGGTGAGCGCGGAGGCGTCCGGCCGTGCGCCGCCTACTGGGGATGGAAACGTAATCGGGCGATCGGGTCGCTTCGGGGGCCGTTTTGTACACGATAATATGTTTGAACCGGCCGGTTCATAACATTTTTTTTGTCTGCTTTAAAATTTAAATTTTGATTTTGATATAGATTTGTATTTTTGAAAAATTCGAAAAATAGTAAAAAATAATAAATTAAAATTTTTATATGTTTTATCATTTCACAATATTTTTATGGGTACAAATCTTTCACTTTCTCGAGGGTATGCTCAAAAAATTTTTCCCCCAGCAAATTTGTAAAACATTTTCTTGATTTTTCTGATATTTGTGTATTAAAAAATTGAATTTTTTACCTCATTTGCGGTCTTGTTCAAAAACCAAGGTCTTATTTAATGTTAACTTTTAAATCACTTTTAATTTTATTATTATTATTATATAATTTTAAATGTATAAATTTTTATCACCTTAATTATTATATACATTCAAACTCTATTCATAAAATTAATTTCAACTTCAATTTTATTTAACTTTCGAATTAACAGAAGCTAATCTCAAATGAATTACATGAATAATGAAAAAAATTAATGCTCTACTCTTGTTACTGTATGAAATTAATGTTTGTCAACACTGATTTAGATTGCATTTATTGTAGAGTTTTTTTTAGCTTAGTGATTATAGTAAATCAATCAAATAATGATAAAATATATGGTAAATTATGACATAATAATTTATATAATAATAATAATATATAAAAAAATCCCCTACAAATATACCCTAATATCAAACAATTACACCTAGGGGAGGGGAGGTTCGTACTTGGAAATATTAGAAAATGAAAAATTTTCAAGTACTTGTGTATACTGAAAATGTAAATTTTTTTTAAAATTTTTCTATAAATTTTTTTCACTATTTCTCACTTGATCATATGAATTTTAAAATTTTTGTAATTAATAAAATTTTTATTATAACACACTTTCCTAATTTAGTATGTCTTGTCTAATATTTTTCAATCATAGTTGAATTTGTGATTATGTAAAAAAATGTAGAATTATGTTTAAAATATCAAAATATAAGATATTTATAATTTTTTTTAAAATTAAATTTTTAAAATTTTTATAATATAAACAAATAATTTTAAAAATTTTTATTTTTAAATTTTCAGATTTCTCGGGTACACGTTAATTGTAAAATTTTTACAATATCAGTTTTAACTAATTTTGCCGTTGCCCATCGGGTCGGGGCCATCTCGGATATTTCAACTGCCACTTCGGATCCGATTTCCCGGATCCTATTTATTCCACCCGTCCGTCGACGCCCTGACGAGTGGACGCGATCGGCTTGGAGCGAGAGCGGGGAGGGAAAGGATGAGAGCTCTGGTGCAGAGAGTTGCCTCCGCCAGCGTTGAGGTAAGGGAATGCGCTACTCTTCCATTTTACGATTCTGTAGACGATCGGGTTGCTGACGCGGTTGAGGCGTCGCAGGTGGAGGAACGCATCGTGTCCGAGATCGGCCGGGGCCTTGTCGTCTTCGTTGGGATTCATGACTCCGATACCGAGTCTGATGCTGATTACATGTGTGTGTTAGTCCGCACTTCCACTTTTTGGCTACGATCTTTTGTCGTCGTTTTTCCAAAATTACAACACCGAATTTTTACTTCTGCAAAACACTATATACTGTTTTCTCCTACGTCATGAGGCATTCATCGATTTTTATTTTTCCACTGTGTCTGATTTCCAGTCGAAAGAGCTTGAGGCATTTTGTTGTTATTTTGCATTAGGCGTACTTTGCTAGTTTCAGTGTACGCTTCGAGCTTAGGATGACATTGTGCCTATCGTTTATCTTGCAAGTGATCTGCCATGGCTTGTGAATGGACACTGTTGGTGTTCTCGTGGAATTCAGAGTATTAGAAAGCTGCATTGCATGCGGAATGATGTGTGCATTGATCATATTTGCTATTTTGAACTTCCCGATATTCTGATGTGCAATCAAGTGGTGTCCGTAGTGAAGTCTCCATGTTTGGCTTATTATAGTTATTTTTTCTGTATGACATATTTTGTACCGACTAATTTCAAAACTGGTTGTTGGACCGGTCTGATACTGAATTTTTTTTACATTCAGCTGTAGAAAAGTCTTGAATATGAGGGTATTTCCAAATGAAAAGAGTGGAAAACCATGGGATCAAAGTGTAAGAAATGAAAATTTTCTGTTTCTAGTGCATGGTTGTTGAATATGTTAGTTTTTATGCCTTCAAACATTTGGGACAGTTATTTTCATACCTGTTTCTGTCCTGACACCTTCATAATCACCTCCATGAAATTTCCAGGTCATGCAGAGAAATTATGGAGTTTTACTCGGTATATAAATAGAGTATGGCTGGATAATATTAGTGATTTTTTGTACCATTTTTAAGACTCATTCATGCGCTTTTGAAGCAGGTTTTTCCTTGCCTAATGCTTTTGCTTGATCTTTTCATTTGTTTTGTCAGTAAGTCAATTCACTTTATACGGCATTTTGAAGGGGAATAAACCTGATTTCCATGTGGCCATGCCACCTCAGAAAGCAAAACCATTCTATGCATCAGTAGTTGAAAAGTTCCGCAAATGCTACAATGCTGATGCCATCAAAGGTTAGTGATTAGTTGTTTTCCTCCCATTGTCTGAAAAGCAAGCAACCTAGGCACTAGTGGCAGCAACAGAAAAGTGATATTTGGTCAAGAAAACAGGTAAGTGTGATCCGTCAAATAACATTTTTTTGTGCATAAGTGAATGAAAGATTATTTACTGTCATTGATGGAATTAATGTCTTTGTGAATCATATCTGTGGTAAGTTTGTGCTTTACCTCAAAAAGAGAAAAAGCAATAAATCCGTCTAATTGATATTAAGCACAATGGATTTTTAGCTTGTACGATATTGCCAACCCCTCAACCTGTATTTTGTTGTCATCTGTGATCTTAAGGATTATTTTCTCATAATCATGGTTTCCAATTCATATTATACATTTGTACGTAGGCTGCCAGGAAAATTCCCTGAAAATTATATGCTTGAGAAGTTTGGATGTTGTTGGTGTTCGATTAACTTTAATATTTCCTTGTGGTGTTCCTTTTTGGTATTGTCAGTCATAGTATTGACTGTGCGTTATTTTCTTGATTCAGATGGTGTCTTTGGAGCAATGATGAAGGTACTTGTTTATTATTGGTTTCTGATAGAATAACAATAGAATTTAGCTTTTTCTTTCACATGATCGGTTGTCATCTTTTAGTTTTTGAACTTGTAGGTTCAGTTGGTAAATGATGGACCTGTTACCATGCATCTTGATTCAACACAACCATCAAAGTAAGTGTTCAAATTCCAAAATGAATGTCTTTGATAGTTATTTCCTTGGTCTATTGATGTGTCCTTGAAATGTTTGGCAGTTCTGTGGCTGTTATGCATACTTATCATATTCGTTTTTAACTAAAGATAATTTAATTATAGTGGAGATCCTCACGGTCAAACATCATGTTTCACGAAACCTGCCATTTTTTCTTCAAATTTTGTTTACCCGAAGAACTGGCCTTTATTTAACTTCTTGTTTTTAAAAGCTAATTTATGGAACTTGATGGATCTATTAGGAACAATGACGTGGTGTCAGAAGATGCTGAACAGTGAATTGGTTGAGATGCACCATTACTTTAATGGTAAATGTTGAACAGTTTTTTTCTTCATCCAGTTTCTTTATATTTCTCCCGTAGTTTTATTTGCTCTCTGCCATATACGATTCTAAGCTTGGTGTATGACATTATGACAAATACATCAACAACATGCTAGCTTGTATTAACTTGTGATAATTCTGAACTTGGTGTCATGAACTTTTTCCTTGGTGATTGATAGAGAGCGATTGAAACTTATATGTGAACAGAGGGCAATGTTTTTTCCCAAGCTTCTGGAGGAGAATTGTAGTACCGTATCAGTTTATCATGCATTAATCTACCATTTCAGGGTGGGCTGGTGTAGAAATTGAAACCAAGGTACCTCTTGATATGTTTAAATATCTAACCCATTATTATCAAGGTGAGTTGCCTTCAGCTATTGGACCAGTTTAGGTGGGGGGGTTGCCTTAACTACTCCCTGAGTAGTTAGTTACATATGATCAAGTTATTGCCCTGGAACACCTTGATGTGCGTTGGTTGCCTCATCACCTTGATTGTTATGTTCATATTATTGAAATGTGATACTTTTAATAGTGTTTCTAATTCAAGAAACCTTGTTTATGATATATGTCATTTAACCATCTATTTCTACTCTTTAGTGCACCTAATATGCTAGGCATTTACAATTTTGTATTTATTTTTTCATATCTGATATTCCCCACGAATCAGCAATTTGGCACACAATTGCAAGCTAGAAAAGTTGAATCAAGAAGAGAGTTGTTTGAATTTTTCTGTAGGTTGATGTCTTGTATTATGAACCTAAAATTGACTTGGGCCACCAAGTAGTATAATGTTATCCATTATTATGTAATTGATTTGTCTGGTAACAGGTTAGTAGCTTTGATACATGAAATGATAGTGATAGTTGTGATAGGCAAATTGTGTACTTGTATTGATTGGACAAGCATACTTTTTTTCATACAGTTGAACTTGTATCAAGTCCTTAAATGTAGTACCTTGCAATGTGGCCTTCATTATTTGGGTGTGTAACTAAAAATGGGAGATTGCTTGTTAGAAAAGTTTTGAGCTTTATACAATCTTGGTGTCTCCTTATTATCGGTTTTTTCTTGCATTACATGGAATAGTGGTGTGAGTAAACTTGTTATTCTACATTTTTAGACAATGGTGAAATTAACCTTAACGCTTTGTATTGTTAAACTGACCCCCCTTTTTATAGAAGGAATTCTCTACATGGAAGGGTTCTAGTTTACATAAAATGGTGACCCCCTACTTTTATCTATATGATGAACCTGACAATTTGCCTAACTGGATTTCCAAAATATTATTTAAGAAACACGGACCTTTGTGGGTGCCTACCTTTTGAGTTAGGATTATTTATTTTGAAAAGGAAAAGTTAGGTTTCCATGGTCTTTTGCAAGTGTTTTCTGTATTGAAATGTTTTCCTTTTACATTACTTAGTTGTACCAAAAAAATAATTGTTATGAGCATTATGTTCATCATCTCTTGTTCTCCTGTCATCTCGATTTGTTTGTGCACTGCCTGTAAGGTTGAGTCCAATCTAATGGTGAACAAGCCAGCAACAAAGTCACCCGGCAAGTAATTGGATGATTTCCTCGAAGCGTGAAAGAAGATGAAAGCCGAGTATCTTCTTACTTTTAGATTCTTTTGTTTTAGATTCAAAAATTTCAATTCTATATAAATCTTTATATATCATCATTATCATACAAATTTTTATACATAAATTTTCATCATATAATTTATTATACATGTTTAATATCATTTGTTTTACTAGTTTCAATTTTAACTCTCTGTAATTGTTGAAGTTAACTTTATAGTAGGTAAAGTTGAAAACAAATGTATCCTCAATGTCAATCGACAAAATTTAATCATGGAAACGAGTACAAGGTCCCCCTCTTGGAACTATTGCACTTTCCAGTCTAGTAATTTGCTAGACATGATTTACCTGTAGAGGTCACACCTACTAACGTTTTTTTTCCTGTGTAAAATCTGCAGAAATATGAAATTGCAGACCAATGAACGAGTAAAATAGGCTTATTAGTTCCTTTCTGGTCGGTTAGTCTGTGACTTCGTTAACGAACGTTACTTCCTGTTTTCAAGAGTATTTTCAATTTTTATTATTTATTTTACATTTCTTAATCTATTTTTTTCATTATTTTGTCATTATGTTTTTTATTATATCAATATTTATATATTTTAAATAATATATTTTTATAATTTAATTAAAATAACTAAACATATACAACATATTTTAAAAAAAAATAAAAAAAAGAATTGTAGTTCTAGCTAAAAGAACATCTAGTATGATCAACTAGTTACAAAAGAACATTTGATATTGGAACATTAGTTAATTCTAGTGAGAGGAATATCTGGTGTCTTCTAGAGAAAAATTTGGTACTTTCTTGAGGAATATCTAGTGATTTTTAGAGGAAAATCTAGTATTGAAACATCAGTTAGTTCTAGTTAGAGAAATATTTAATGCTTTCTAGAGGAAAATTTGATACTAAAATATCAGTTAGTTCTAACTAGAAGAATATGTAGTGCATTCTAGAGGAAAATCTAATGTCTTCTAAGGGAATATTTGACGTCTTTCAAAGGAATATCTGATGTCTGGCAGTTCCAGAGGAACATCCAATATGATCGGTTAGTTTCAAAGGAACTTTTGGTGTCACAGTGGAACTTTCGGTGCATCCTAAAGAAACTTCTGGTGTATCTTAGAGGAACTTTCAATGCGTTTTAAAGGAACTTCAGGTGCATCCCTATACGTTCTAGAAGAACTTTTGGTGCGTTTCAAAGGAACTTTTGACATGTTCCTTTGTTACTTCTGGTATGCTTTAGAGCTCTTTTGCTGGCGAGGATTTTGGAGAGCGTAGAGATCAAATAGTGTGCATGGAGGAAAGAATGCATTCAACGGTGACAAAGGGAAAAAATCAAATTTTCCTACTTCGAGAGTGTCGAAATGGGGTTATCGAAATAGACCCTATGTCAACCTAGGAGTTTATTTTTGGGTAGTTGAATTTAAGTCGCTAAAATATGATTTTTACAATACACTAAAAGAGCTTCTAAAAGAAGAATCTATCTTAGAAAGATCGGTTTGACAAAGTGTATAGTTTATCTCACTGTGTTTTTTATGTCAACATTTTCATTGGTGGCTTAGGTTGCATTTGTTTGTATTTGCTCTTAATTTTTGGAATGGGTTCGAGTATTTTTTTGAAGTAATGCAAACAAACGTATTTTTTTTACTAGTGTAACAATTTTAGTATGTAATCACATTGTTTGCTCTAATCAAGGTATTTTTTCACCTGATGGAGGAGTGATTCATTCATTGCACTTGAAAATTAGAGTTCCTTTGCAAGTAAAGGACACAATTGTATTTTTGTCTTTTTAAATAAATAAATATTTATAATAATTAATTAATATAAATAAATAATTAATCATGAGAGTAGCTCATCCATCGATGGAGGAGCACTTTTTTGTTATAAATAAGTAATTTAACATTTCAAAAAAAAATATAATAAATAAATATTTGTAACATTATAAAATAAAAAATTAGAACATTACAAATACTTTTATTTATTTAAAAAAATGCTTTTAATAAAATATATTTTTAAAATATTATTAGTAATATTTATCAAAAAATACCTTAAGGGTGAAATGGAACATTTGAAAAGTTTATAAAAATTATTACTCTAATAGACAAATGTAATTTATGAACTATTGTTCTTTTTAAGCGTTGGTTCTTTCAGATTACAATATCGTTTTAAGAGTTAAGAATTGTATTCTAAAGTTAAAATAAATGTATTTTTACTTGTTAGGCATTTAAGCATTATTTCTGCATTTTAAAAAAAATTTCAGTTTCTAAAAATACTTTTAACTTTGTGATAATATTTATATTTCTTAATTTATTTTTTTCATTATTAAAATTACTTTTCTCTTTTTTTATCTTAAAATTATTTTAAAAAAAATCACTTTTTTTTACTTTCGAAATGCGAGAGTGAACCTTCGTTTATCTAAAACTTGATATAGAGTATGTTCCCTTTGATATTGTTTGAAAGAATCTTTTTGAAAGATCAACCAGGAGAATTCATCAACTAATTAGTATTTCAATTCATTACAATAAATAAATAAATGTACCTAGGTGTCATCGACTAATTAGTATGGTACACTACATAGAGAGAGAGAGAGACCAAAAGATGAAACGGATAACGCTCATGCTCATGCTCATGCTCATGCTCATGCTCTCACGTGGAAGGCCTGGAGCCTTGGACGTAAACCACGAACACTAATGGCCATCAGGTGACAAACAGTTCGTCGTCTTTTATCAGAATTACATGCAAAAAAAAAAAAAAATATTGGTGTAGACCCAGCAACATATATAATGGTGTACTTGGAAACCCTTTTTTTTAGTTTTAATAGTTAATACATAAAATTTATGTAATAATAATAATAATAATGGCAAGAGAAATGAAGCCAAGATCGAAATGACGTCTGGAAGAAAACTCTGCATTCGCTTATTCCCACCATACTCCTCCTCCTCCTTCTGTTTCTTTTTTTGTAAAATACAGTCCAATCCACGCAATCCAAAACTCTTCATCCCACGCTTCTAACAGCCGAAGAGCTCGTAGTGCTTCAGCAATCTGTCGGCCTCCCTCCGCCCGCTGAGGTAAGCACCGTGGGTGGTGGAGTAGTGCGTGCGGTGCGTCGCCTCGCCGGCGAACAAAACCATGGGCTCCTCCTTCCGCGGCAACGGCTCGGCCATGAGATCGTAGTCCTCCCCACTGGACCCTACTGCGACGTAGCTGTAAGAGCCCATGAACAAGGGGTCCGACCCCCACCTGCTCCTGCCCACCCTCTTGATCCTACCGTATCCTCCGAACCCATCCAATGCGGCGTTGGTGCCGTCGACGACCTCCTCGTCGCCGAGCACCTCCATCCCCCTCGCGCTCTCCCCCCCCACCCAAGCCACCAGCACCTTCGAGCCTTGGTGGGCGGGGCAAATCGACGCCGTCCGCCGTATCCACCCCGGGATCTCCGCCACCCGCCTCGGACCTCCTTGATCGAACGCGAGCTTTAGGTACGGGAACGGGCTCGGGCTCGGGCTCCTCTCTTCCTCCCGTTCCATGACAAGCTTGTCGACGAGCCCGAACCCCAGCCGTCGGATCGCGTCTCTTTTGAACTCTGGAAGCGGCGGCGAGAAGACGATTTTGTTGGACTTGAGCACTCCGAGGGACACCGTGAGGATGACGTGGTCGGCGACGGCGACGGACGCGTCCTTGAAATGTAACGTCACGGCGGGATCCGACGGTCGGGAGTCCACCGTCACCGTCGTCGTCTTCGCCGCCCACTCGATCTTTTCCACCTCCTTCCCCATCTGGATCGTTCCGGGGGGCAAGGCGGACGCCAGCGATTCGATGACCCGGGAGTAACCTCTGGCTATCGTTATCTCCTCGCCGGGAAACTCCCGGTACTCGCTCTCCGCCGCCAGATCGAGGTCGGACAGGTCGTCGGCGGAGGTGTACGTCCTCTCCGTGCTCTCATGCATTGAGAACACGGTGTCTTCGAGTGACTCCAGGCTCCATCCCGCCGGGACTTTCGTCCGGCTCGAGCTCGATCCCCGGTGATCCTCTAGTCCGCGGCTGAGGTAGGCGCCGACGCTGCCACCTCCGACGGCCGACGAGGTTTCTGGCTTCTTGGCGGAGTCCATTAGGGCACGGAAGAGGGAGTCGATGGAGGACTCGAAGGCGGGGTCGATGACGGCGCCGCCTTCCGCGACGGTGACGGGATCCAAGGGGAAACCGTCCATTCGCTCCCACGGGGTGGGGGACTCTAGGGCGTTGATGGATTTGGCAATGGAATAGATTGGGTTGCCTCCAATTCCGTGGATCCACGTTGCACCCATCTCCACCCGGACGCCGGCGAACTCCGAGGTGAAGATCCGGCCGCCGACGCGGTCGCTGGCTTCAAGCACGGTGACGTCGAAGGTGGAGGTCGAGGTGTGGAGTCTGTGGGCCGCCGTGAGCCCTGCCATACCGGCGCCGATTATGGCCACTCTGGGCTTCTTCGTCACCATCGTGGTGATCGCAGTGAGTGGACGAGGCGGAGGCCGGTGGGGAGCGACGAGAGGAATTAGAGGATGTGGGATTAAAAATACATGAAATTTATTACATCCTGGTTCACTTGACTGCTTCTGATTTTTAAAAATATTTTTATTATTACGATGATAGTTATATTTGTATTTTTATTATTATTAAATTTTTTTTTATTAAAGTTTTTACCTTAAAAGTTAAGTAAGATTGATGAACACACGTTTGAATACAGCAAACACTTTTTCACAAACATTTCTGACTTTTTATTTTTATTTTCCCACATGTCGACATTTCTGTGGATTCCGTCAATTCAGTAGAACGATGCTTTTGAAGAAGTTCAAATGATTAATCGTTTTGAAATGTTTCGGCAATTTTTTTCGATGGGTGTTTCGGTAAAAAAGATTTTAGATCTTTTTGTTACGTAGTATTAAATTTTTATAATAATTTATTAAACATAAAATTAGATTTTTAAAATAAAATATTATTTTAAATTATTAAATATTTATTTATTTATATTTAAAATTAATATTTTCATTTATTATGAAATTTATCTTCGCGTGAGGAAAAACCTATTTCACCCAGAGGACATTTTTAAATTAATATTTTTATTTCCCCCCCTCCAACGATCAATTGAGCAGGGAAGTTGGTTTGCACATTTATGTTGTCATTTGCATATTTCTGTTGTCATTTGTACATACTCGTCGCTTGTTATTTGTTGATTCGCCCATCCATCAATGTTGACAGTTAGGGTTTGTTCTCAACTTGCCCAAATCACATCCTTATCGTTGATCATCTACTCATTTGCCTTGTGTTGACAATTAGGGTTTATTCTAAAAATAGAGTAAGTGTTGAATATTGTGAAAGAATGTGATACAGGAACTCTTTTATCCAGTTTTACTTTTTAAAGTTGTATATAAACATTCTGGAAGAATGTGTTGTTCAACTATTTCATCTTGTTTTGTCTATTGTGTCAATGACTCATAAGGGTTCTACTTTCATATTTTGATAAATATTGTTGTTTTTTATATGAACATTGTGAAAAAATGTAATGCAAGAACTCTTTCATCTAGTTTTACTTTTTAAAGTTGTATATAAACATTAACTTGTACACGAATTTTGTTTAATAAACGTTAAATGCAATGTGCAAATATGAATAAAAATAGGTTAAAATCGTAGTTATACACATCCATAAAATATCATAAATAATATTATTAAAATAATATATGTCACTCGGCCACGAGTGAATTCACG
>JAMKPZ010005053.1:0-20896 GCA_024699675.1 Amphibolis antarctica | reverse complement strand
TAATTTAATTTTGTTGTAAAATTTGTTTAAATGTAATTGTAAATTTGTAATAATGTAAATATAAAATATGTAATTCATTAATAAATAAAAACTTAATTTAATTATATACATTGTTGTCTGATTGTCTCATTTATTAAGTTGTTGAATATGTGTAAAAGACTAGAAGCTTGTTACACTCTGTGAACAAGATCAAGTTGAAGATTTTACTGGGGAACTGTGCCTGGGCTGGCAGCTAGGTCATTGGGTCGGTTGTCGGGTCATTGGGCTGACAGTTGACTCGTAGTGTTGGGTCCTGCCATCCTGTCGTCTCGCTCGAGGGGGAAGGCCGTGCGGGCCAGCAGGGATCATGGGGTGAACCGTGAACGGGTCGTGCGGTCGGCAGGGGAGACAGGCCGTTGGGTTTTGGATCGGTTGCCGGGTCATTGGATCGAGTCGCAGCATTGAATCCCGGGAAGAATCGTGTTGGTCAAACTCGTGTCATTGACCGTCATGAGTAATGTTTTTCGTGTTACGAGCCGTTGGTGGTGTGGGCCATTGGCTCATTCGTGACAACTCTAGTGGTATTATTAAAATTTTATCTTTAAGTATAATTACTTTTAGACGATTTTGATTAAATTTAGTTTAATATATAAAATAAATTCGTATAATTATGAAATAAATATTATTTTAATTTTACTTCGTAACTATACAAACTTATTTCGCATAATTAAGTTAGATTTAATCTAAAATTTTTTGATTTTTTATTTCCATTTTCGTTTGAACTTTTCTGCTTTCTATTTTGGACACACACAAAAAAAAATCTTGATTTCTATTTAAATTTCCTAACTTTCTAACGCACATGAGGGGGTTAGTATTTACTGAAAATCAATGAAAAGAAAAATTTAATTTAACTTTTATTGTTAAAATATTAAAAATTTAAAATATTTTTACTTTTAAAAAAAGTAAATATAAATTTTTCTAAATTTTACAAATGATATTATAAAATTTTTTATTTTCAGATTTTTAACATTTTAAAAATAAAAAAATTTAAATTTTTCGTGCCGACAACCGTACCCCTGTTTTCTTTTTTCATTTGTTTTACTATTTTTTGACGCTCTTTTTCGCTATCAAACTTTTAATTCTCCACCTTTCATCTTAACAACAACAATAATAACAATAATAAACTTCTCTGGCAAGGCAGCAGGTAGGTGGTGGAGGGGATAATAAATAAAATGAGTCATCAAACTAGGTTGGAGTTGGGAAGCTCTGGTTGCGAGGTACACCTGCGCAATACAACGACGGCTTATTAATTGATCTTAGATCATGATTTCACCTTTCACGTCATTAGGGGGAGGTTGGGGGGGGCGGAGCTGGCGTTTGCGTGTCTCTGGAAATTAATAATAATAATAATAAATTAAAAAAAAAATTAATTTTAAAAAATTAAATATAAATTTTTATAAGATGCACAGATATTTTTACAAAATTTTTTGTTTTCATATTTTTAATATTTAAATAATAAAAATATTTTTAAAATTTTCTTTTTATTAATTTTCAAAAGACAAACATCTTTGTGAATGAAGTTGAATCTACGTGATAATTAAGGTGATAGAAATTTATATTGACTGAATTAGAGAGAATTGAATTACAAATAATTTAATTTCGTCTAGTTCAGATGTTTATGTATATTCTATCTAATGGAATTCACTTTTTTTATAGAATTAGATGAAATTCATTTAAAAATAGGTTCAAAATTCAATTTCAATATCTCCTTTAAATTAAGTAGAATCCCTACACTCCTCATCTTGCTTGCATCTCTTAAAATGTAATTGTTATATTTGGGAATAGCTTTTTTAGCTTTAGGTGTAGCAAAAAGTGATTTTTACAATTTTTCAAAACAAATGCTTGAAATAATCTTGACTCTTGCATCGCTTGAAAAGACGGGTCATAGGAATTGATGTCTTTTAATATTTAAATAAGTGATATTAATGTTAAAATTATATTTTTAAATATTGACGTGATTGAATGTTAATATTGAAATTATATTTTTTAATATTGATGTAATCGAATGTTAATGTTGAAATTATATTTTTTTATGTTAATATGATTAGATGTTATGATAAAATTAATACGAAAAAATTGTCTTGAAAATCTACTCATGTCGTTATGACATTGAAAGTGATTTTTAGATTAGAAGTTGGCTTTCCAAAGTTAATACAATAACTTTTTACTATTTTTTAAAAATTAAAAATAAATTTAATTCTTTTCAATTTCAACATGCACACAAACACTAAAATTTTCAATTTTATTTAATTTTATGATGTACATAAATATCTCTGTTCTAAATTCAATTTTAATCAATTCAATTCTAACTAGAAAGTGAATTCTCAACAATTCATTTTTATCTATTTTACATACACAAATAAACTTTAGGAGTAATTTCAATACAAACGAAGCTTAAATTTCACTTTAACATGTAGGTCTTGTTTGAGGCCAATTACTAATTAAAATTACTTTTAACATTATTATTACTCTACATATATCAATGTATAAACTTTTATCATTTTAATTATTATACAATTTTAACTTTATTTAAAAATTAACTTTAACTTTAATTCTCTCTAAATTTTAAAATTATCCAAAATTCTAAACTCTAAATTCTAAACTCTCCACTTGTAAACGCATATTTGCAGTTAATTAATTAGTCATGATGATGCTGGTTGTTTATTAAGATGTGCAGTTACAACAACCTTTTTGGCTTTTCTTGGATCCTTTCCTTTGTTGTTTACTTAACGGTAGTGCTTTCGTCGAGTTTTGATTATTATTATTATTATTATTATTTTAAAAAATAAAAACGTTCGGAGTACTGTGTTTTTCGTGTGATGCAATGCTAAGCAATTCGGTTATCCGATAACCGCTGTGTTTCGTAACGATTTTACTAACGTAAAGTTAATTTTATATAAATTTTTATATACAAATTTTTGATACATTATTTACCGTGAAGTTTAATTTCGTTTAATAAACTCTTCTTAGTTTCAATTTTCTACGATGTTTAAAGTTGAGACGTCTCATTACATAGATGAAATTTGAGGGTGTGTTTACATACGAAAAAAATCACTTTTGAAATGGTATGAAGTGATTTTAAGTGGATGTTGGGTGAATGATATTTTTTATGTATCCATCAAAAAGTCAGAATTAAGTTGATGGTAAGTTGACATTTGATGTAATTACGATGAATTTAAGTTATATAAGTATTTGTGTAGTGATATAAATTATGTTCACCAATTACACTCTTTCCCTGTGAGAGTAGGAAAAGGTGATTTTTAAGTGAATGATTTTGAGATGAAAAGAAGAAGAAGAGTGACTTTGATAATAGAATAAGTAGATTGATGAATGTAAATGTCATTATGAAAATTAGAGTACTTTTAAAAGTTAAGAGTAAGATGGAGTGAATGATGTTATAATTTAAGTGTAAAATAAAATTATTTAAAATATAAGAATGTTGATTGGGATTGAAAAATATGATGATAAAATAACGAAAAGAGTGGATTAGAAAATAAGAATGTTACGATGAGTAATAAGTGAACAAAACCTAAATCTTGTAAATTAGATGAGTAAAATCTCATTTATTTATTCAACTTTAACTTTAGTTTCAACTTCAATGATCGTGAAGAATTGAAGTTAAATATAATTTCATAAATGATAATAGATTACATTTGTGAGGTAAAAATCTATGAGAGTTTGTACGAGAGTTTGTATGATGATGATAATATATAAGAATTTGTGTAGAATTAAAGTTAAAATTGAAATTAAAAAAATAAACAAGATATTGTATTTTAATTTTATCTTTAAAGATAAATTTATACCTTTGAAAATAGTGAAAAATAACGTAAAAAAGTGCACATGAAACTTCTATAACTCTGATGAAATTTTGGTTAGCTTATTAGTAAGTATATAAACGAACTTTTTAATAATTGGTACACCGATTTAAATGATAAAATTGGAAACGTCAGTAATTAAAAATTATTTTTAAATCAATTAACTGTAAACAATATATGTTTACTGTATTTCGAATATTTATTATAGACAAATTTAGGGATTCTTTGTTTAAAAATTTAATACAGTATATTAGTGATAATTACTACTGCTGTACATATAATATATTTATTAAATAAGTTTAATATTTTATGGTAAAAATTACCATTATTGTAAATTATGTATATTTTCAAAAAATTATCTCATTTTACTTAATCACACCTTTGAAATAAATATACCGTTATTCCAGATGTTATAAATGACCGCGAAAACGCGAGCGAATAAATGCATTACGTGTCTTTTGCTCAAGTGAGCTGGCGTGCACGTGGGTTTTTATTGTTTTTGTTTTGTTTCGAAAACTGATATATAAGGTGTATTTGTTATATAGGTAAAATTAAATGAAATAAAATTTATATTTTTTTAAAAATATATAATTTATAATATAAATATTTTAATATAATTAAATTTTTATAAATTATATTCTTATCTTTTTCACGTATACAAACACAAATAAAGTTTAAGGATTTTAGCGTAGATAGCTGACCGGAAAAAGATTTTACATTTTAAAGGAGTTTTGATTTTCCATAACAGAATTAATTGTTTTTGTTTTTATCATATTTATTGTTTTTATGAGAGCAGCGACCTACGTATATATATATATATATAATATTTTTTTTGACATGAGTTTTTTTTAATAATATTTTAATTTAATAATATAAATTAAATAAAATTATTTAAATTTTTTAATAATTTATACGTAACCTTTATCTTCCTATTTACATACACTATAATTTTTATCGTTTATACAATATTATGTTTAATGAACTTAACGAATTTATGTTATAAGTTTGTATTTATACGATATTATGTTTGATAAATTTAATAATTTTTTTATTATTTTATTGATAAAAAATTATAAATATTGTTTTATATAATTCTGATGATATATCACCATTTAATTAAATATTTTCTTTATTATCTCTTAAATTCTTCTTTGATATACCTCTCTCTCTCTCTCTCTCTCTCTCTCTCTCTCTCTCTCTCTATATATATATATATATATACGCAAGAGGAAGTGGAAGGTGGTGGAAGCTGAGCTGCCGCCGTGCAAATCCACCGCAAATTTTTTTTCGATCTCTCTCCATCTGCTGTCGGCGGCGGAACAGTAGGAAGGAGAAGAAGACGGCGATCGGCTGCCGACTCTGTCCTCGCACAGCCGTGGTGTAGATCTACGCGGCCTTGCTCTGGTAAGTTTCCGCTCGAAATGCACTACGCCACTACTCCACATCAAGGCTCCCGCCTCCTTTTTCCCTCGGTTTGCCCTGGCGATTCGTCGCTTTGGCTTGGATCCGGACTGGCTCGGCGTTGTGTTTGGTCGGTTGCGGCTTTTGAAACTTTTGCGGTGCTGGCGTCTTCCGTTTACCGCTCTTGCCGATGGTTTCTGTCGAATGAATGATACGGGTGGGTTGTAGAGGTTGGGAGGTGGATCTGATTCATCTGAAGCTGGTGCTTGTTCGCTCGGTTTGGTGATCTGCCTTTTGTGGTTGCAATTTTGACGAAAAGTGTAGTGGGGGGGGGTTATGCTCGAACGTATGGATCTTTGAAATTTTTCCTCCTCGTTTTTGAAGAAAATCGAGATTTGTGCCTTTTTTTGGGGTAATGGAACTCGTTCCGCTCATTCAGAGGTGGGTGTGTTTGTAGCAAATGAATAGGATTAGGGCATCTGGGTTGCGTTTTCGCTGATCGATATCTTATCGTGCTTTTCTTCATTTCTTAGGCCGGATCGCTGGATGCCGGTTGGATTTTGTTCATTCTGATTTCTACGTCATGGTAGCCACCGCCGCCTCCTCCTCCTCAGCCTTCCACCACGCACAGACTTCCTGTTCTTCTGCTGTGTCGGGGAAAACGTCGATGTCACTCGGGGGAGGACCGGAGAGCTTGGATGTTAGGGGGATCAAGTCCAAATCCCTCTCCATGCCTGGTAGTATGCAGGTGAAGACAAATGCACAAGCGGTTCCCAAGGCCAATGGTACCAAAGTCTTGAAGTCTGATGCCCTGAAGACAGAAGATAACGTTTCGTCATCCACCCCGAGGATGTTCTACAACCAATTGCCTGACTGGAGTGTGCTTCTTGCCGCCATCACCACTATCTTTTTGGCTGCCGAAAAGCAGTTAACCCTCACTGATTGGAAGCCAAAACGCCCAGATATGTTGGTTGACGCATTCAACTTTGGGAGTATCATTCCGGATAATCTTGTGTTCAGGCAGAATTTTTCTATAAGGTCCTACGAGATTGGGGCTGATGGAACCGCTTCTATAGAGGCATTGATGAATCATTTACAGGTTAGGGACTGCACTTCTATATTTATTGTTTTTTCCCTAAAGGGTCAAACCAACCGCATCTTTTGTAAACTACAGGAAGCAGCACTCAACCACGTGAGAAGTGCAGGCCTCCTGGGTGATGGATTTGGTGCTACGCCAGAAATGAGTAAAAGAGATTTGATATGGGTTGTTACAAAAATGCAAGTTCTGGTGGACCACTATCCTTCATGGTGAGATACCCTTCTCGGAATATATATGGTTATCTTTGGAATCGTTTACCAACCATGATTTTGTTTTTTGAGTTTTCAATTGTAATTTGGTCATCACAATCCTTCCATCAAATATTTATACCTTATAGAGTTATAGTTTTCGGTATTCATTCAATATGCATGCCGTTTACCTTGATTTTTTGAAACTCAAACCTATGTTATAAACGAAGAAGACAACTACCGTTTGATGCATGAAATTCTATTCTTAGATTGATGATGCACAAATTCGGCTTTGATGTTTGATGCCCTGCACAATTAGTCTCCAAGGTCATTGAGTTTGCTTCTTGTAGCTCAAGTACTGCTGCATTTATTGTTGCCATATCTATTTTACCGATACCATATTACTGTCCTAGTTTGAGTAAATTGACATTTTGCAATGTTTCGGTTTTCAATTTTTATGATGTGTTGATACAAGAAACTCATTGATGAATGCATTTATACTGCTGCCTCACTATAAGATGACTAAAAGATACATCATGTTGGGTTATAGTGAACTAGGATTCATATAACACACGTGAGCCCTTCTTTACTAGTTAATTGATTTTAGTGAGGTAAATCTCATATGGTATTAGAGTTAGTTTACATATGCTATATGTAAGATGTTTGTAGGGTAATCCAAATAAGATGCTCACAAACACAGAGATGTGTTGAAATAAATAGTTCTACATTGAAATTGGTGTGATGAGCTGAGACTCTTATAGCATTTGTGAACTCTTTTTCACTAGCCGATTGGTTTTACCTTTTCTAACATGTTGTCTTTTTGTTAAGTCAAAAATGTTACCACGAAATGATTTAGAGTTGAAAAAAAAGTGTGATATCATTCTCTATTTCATATTTCTCATAACATGTCACTTTTTGGTTAAAGTTGAAAATGTAATTTCCAAACAATTCAAGTTTGAAAAAGTGTGATATTTTTCTTCTTAAATTGAATAGACTGTAAACTCATAAAACAGTTTTCTTTTACACTGACCATTTGTTCGTTTTTTTGGGGTAATTAGATTTTTTTCCATATATTGGAAAAAAAGATAATTAGATTTTGGGTAAATGTTTCTTAATTAGATTTTGTCTATGCTTCATGTTTCCTTTGATCGATCTTGTATTTGCAGGGGAGATGTTGTTGAGGTGGATACGTGGGCAGATGCATTTGGTAAGAATGGGATGCGCCGGGATTGGCATGTCCGTGATAGGTGTACTGGACAAACCATCACTCGAGCAACAAGGTAGGCCTATGAGAATATTTGACAATTTTTATAGGTTACATCCAATGCAATTCCTGCAAATATCAGCTAATCACATTTTCATCAAGCTAACATTTATGTTTTTCAGTGTGTGGGTGATGATGAATAAAAAAACTAGGCGTCTATCTAAAATACCAGAAGAAGTTAGAGCAGAAATAGAACCATACTTTATCAACCATGTGGGTGTTGCTGATGAGGACAACAGAAAGCTCCAGAAGGTGGATGATAACTCTGCAGATTATGTCCGCAAGGGATTAATGGTGTGCAATGAAGTTGTGTTCATTGTTTTTTATTGTATGAAATAATTCAAGTTGAATCCATCCAAGTAATCGTTTGATTGCTTTTAATTACAGCCTCGTTGGAGTGACATGGATGTGAATCAGCATGTCAACAATGTTAAGTACATTGGATGGATTCTTGAGGTATTAATCTCTGCTCATATGTCTATTCTCTTTTTGGATGATATTGTTTAATCCAGAAACGTAATATTTCATTCTAAATATCATACTCAGGAATTGTCATAGTTGCACACTCTGATTTATAATTTCCAATGCTTTTTTTCGTCATTCCTCATGTGTCCTTTTGCACGATGCCTCATGATGGCTGGCAGACTGGCAAACTAGCATTTCACTATCTTTGCTAGGAAAACACATTGGATATGTCTGACGGTCTGACCTGCTTGGGTTCAACTCAAAATGCAAATACGCTTTTAGCTTTTTTCTGAGTTTTTTTGATATTGTTGGCTTTCAAAATTGTAAAATTCCATGCTAATGCTTAAAGTCTTTAATTAGTGAGGAAAATCTATAGTCAAATTAAGCGTTTCTTCTTTACTTTGTTATGCAGTGATAAATTCTTTTATTTTGTTGTGATGGCGATCCTTTCAATTGTTATTATTATTTTTTAATCCAGCATATGTTCTTTCCACATAAATTAACAAGATGTGAACTTTTGTATCCCACGTAGAGGAAGTTTTCTCAGTTTGGATCCTTAACTGCAATCCACTTCACACACACACACACACAAACAAAGCACATGTTGTGCTTTCAAGTTGTGCTAGTATGGTCCTCATCCACTTGACCATTTGGTCACAGTGCCTTCATAAACAAAGCACATGTTGCCTGGGTTTGATGGATATTGTGAATATATGTGCTGTGCTCCAGCAGTGGCATCTACCTCCCGATTGGCATCTTTGGAGTATACTTGCAGTGTTGCACACATTCGCATTTTTATTTTGTGGATATATGAAGTTTTATTATGCAAAAAGAGGAAGGTGGTAAAATGCCACTGTAACAAGCTAGTTCTCATTCCTGGTTATGCAGAGTGTCCCCGTCTCAATTCCTGAGAATCATGAGCTAGCTGTTATGACACTCGAATACAGGAGGGAATGTGAAAAGGACAGTGTTCTGCAATCCCTTACTGCCATCCCAGTTGATTGCAATGTTTCAACAGACACCGTTGTCGAGTGTCGGCACCTCCTTCGTCTCGAGACCGGTTCCGAGATTCTGAGGGGCAGAACCGAGTGGCGGCCGAAGCCCACCCATTGACCAGGTTCCTGCACAGGGTGGGTGCTTGACAACTCCAGCAGAGCTTCCCATCCTCGGTCGCGAATTGTCAATGGACCTTTGTTCTCATGTAAAAAAAAAAGGGTGGGGTGGGGGTGTGGGGTGGGGGTGTGGGGTGGGGGGGGGTGGATCTCCGTGTGTCGTTGTCAGGTACATATTTTCTTCCTCTGTTTGGTTTGTGTGTGGACTTGCTCATTTGTGAAGTTCACTGGCAGGATGTAATTATATTTAATTTACGCTTATTGGCTCCTTGTTGTTTCTCGGTATGTAAGAAAGCCTGGAACAGGAGATTGATCCCAAGCATGTAGTTCTAGCTTGATTCTTGTTTGTTTTGGTCGCATGCCATGTCTGCCATCAAATGTTGCAAATTTAGTACAATCAGTGTTGTATTTTTATTGCAAACAATGTTGGTGTTTTGGATGATTTCCTGAGGCATGTGCGTCAATGCCTTGACGCCGCTAGGGTCCCACTTCCATTTGATGTTTGCCTCTCATGGTTCAGGCCTGATCAATGCCTTGTCACTGCTTAGGGGTTGCACACCGATCCATTGGTGTTTGTAATCAATTATATTCTTTATATGATCCATAATTATTTACCATGTAATCTTTCAAGGGTAATTACGAGATCGTAAGGGATTTAATGATTAATCCATATTTGAGGTATGTTGGCTATCAGTTGTTTATTTGGTGTATGTTAGTTATCAGTGATGTTAAGGAATTCGCACGAACACAAGTTTTGGTTAATTGTCTGGTAAGTCACATTCATAATATTCATTCAATCAATCTACACAAGTTTGGAAATCGAAACGAACCGGTTCAGATGCAGTGCGTGGACAACCAGCAAGCACGCCGTCACGTCCTAGGCACCAATTCGTCTCAAGAGCTCTACGTTATATGCATAGCGTATCTCGCTCTGTCAGATTAAAATATATAAGATCAACCATGTATGCACGTGTAATTAACCGGTCAGTGATATAATTAATTAACATACATACGGAGGTTGTTAATCATATCAAATTAAATGCATGCGTCTCCTTAATTAATTACCTCTTCTTGGAGTTCACTAATGGCAACGCACACTGTTTCTGCCTGATCACGATGATCCATTCGAAGAAACCGGACACTGCCGTTCTGCGATGGATGAATGGTAAGGTACGTACGTAGAGATCGACGTGATCAATTTGCTTAATTTGCAAAGCAATCAAATCATTACTACTTACGTACGTACCATGTTTCCGTAAGCAATACCAGGACTTGTAGCATGCGGATGGAAGTGTGCAACTTTGACATGATCTCTGCAGCTCAGTGCGACCGTTATTTCCGCCAGGTCTCTCACTCTGTATGCCTGCGTGTATATATATATATGCCAGCAAAATTCCATCGATCAAAATCGGGCACGTACGGACTTCAACTAATTTGCATTACACACCTCGATTACTGTGTAGAAACGAATCCGTATAGTTTCTCCGAGGTATGAACCTGAATCCAAGGCTTTGTGAAACTGACGATAGCCCACTAAAATGTGCTCCGATGTGGGAGAAAACTGTGAACAACATAATTAATTAATTAGTATTTCTGGACCATATATATATATATATATATGTACAAATTATAAATATATAAAACCTGGAGAGATGTCAGGGAAGAGGCGGCGTCCATTTGCCTGGAAACAAGAATCAAACCAAAGCTGTGCGTGTGGGACGATAAGCACCATAGTCAGAAAAGGGTTAGTAAATTAACAAGAGAATCAACATTAATCTATTGGAGGAGAACGCACGCACGTTGCTTCCTCGACGGAATAAACCCGAAGTTCGTAAACGATTCTGTCACCTGCAAGTGTGACCGTGTACATGTCGCCGGTCAAGGGTTTGTCGTCGGCACACGTACACGTGCCCCTAGGAAGCGCACTCGTGACGCATGTCACCATAAATCTCCCACAGGGCGAGAGATGGACTCCCCATGCAGTGGCACATCTTAAATACATGATATATTAATGAACAACAGCTAATAATTAATTAATCACCTGCTTAAAAACGTAGGGTCGAATTATATATTTATATATATACCTACGCTAGCTTAATTAATTAATTACGCACACCTGCCGATGATAACATGAGATACGGTTAGGCGAGCCATGGTGCGTTGGATAGGTGCATAAGGGCTTCGGGCGTCATATGGCCATATTGTCAGTTGGGCAGTGGAAGGCAGATGAATTTCCGGATCGAGCAGATGGTCGAAGGACCCACGAAAGGATTCCGGAATGATGGTGTACTGAAGAAACCCATTCTCGCGAACCAACGCCACTGTTGAAAGACTTGAATCAGCAGTCGGTTTTCCCCTGAGGTACATCACCTTCTTAGGATCGACTCGCGTCTGTCTCATCAACCAACTTTGAATGGAAGGGAAAAGGAGACGATGCTGTTCTAGGTTGTTCCTCGCCTGTCTCTCCTCATCCGTTGTAGGCGGCGATGAATGTCGACCACAATAACGCACATGTGTCGACGATGGTTCCAACCGAGCACTGCGATCGGTATACTGCAACGGTAGTTAACACTATGACATCATTAATTAATAAGCATCACGTTGGTAACAATAAAACAATAATGTTGCTGACAATAACAAATATAAAATAGCATTTGCAAAAAATTGCGTTAGTATTGTTAAACAAATTAAAAATGACTAAAAATGATTTTTTTTTCGTTTTTTTTAAAACATCACAGTCATCACTATCATAATTGTGTTTAAAATAGTACTATTTTATATATTTTTTCCACTAGAGTTACATTTTTCGTTCTTTGAGATTATAAGTTGTCGTATTCTTTTCAGAAAAAAGTTGTATTTCATCAAATTACTTGTGCGTAAGCCTCAGTTGTTACGAGCAGAGGCGCAGCACGTGGATGAAATTGAACAGTCGAGAATGGAACATGCGACGTCAGTACGATAGCTGGAGGATGCTCAACTTGGACGTAATTCCATATGTAGATCTGCACACACGGTTAATTAATTGCACGTTTAATCATGCTGATTAGTTTGTATTGGACGTATATACGAGATTGTGGGATGCTTTGATTATTAGAGAATATATATGTTGATGATATGCATGAAATTGATTGGACGCACCTCATGACCAGCAGCAATTGCAAGGAGCTCCTCTTGGGGGTGGAAAGCAATAGCATTTATTCCAATTTCTACACATTGACATGGTTAATTAGATGGTAATTAAGCCTGAAATAATTAAGCGAATGAATAAATAGATAAAAACAGAATCAAAGAAAGAAATTACTGAAGAATAGCACTGCAATACAAGTTGAGGTATCTACATTCCAAATCCGAACTTGTCCGTCCACTCCTGAGCTTGCAAGTATGCTTGAGCATGTAGGATGAAACACAACCTTTGCGTCCCAATTAAACGTTCCCAATTAAGGAAAAGGAGAAATTAATTAACCAAAGAAAACAACACCAATCATCTAATTAAAAACTCATGTATATAGAGTTTTGACAAATTAAGTTAGCAAACATGGTCACGCACACACCCATATATCTACGTACGTACGTACCATCCAAGGACTCTGTCGATGGCCTATCAAAATACGTTTGCATACTCTAGACTCATAATCGATGATCCTAATGGTGAGATCTTTGCTGTCGGAGAAATTAATAAGCACAGCATTAATTAGCTAAGGTTTATGATACAGCCCAATTGAGCAAAGATCGATGAACTTACTGTGCGGAAGCGACCATGGTGCCATCAGGGCTGAATGCGATAAACAAGGTTGCTTGTGGCTGCGGCTCGAGATCACAATTTGAAACAGACACGTAGTCAAAATACTCTGCCTCTACCCTGGAAATCCAAACATGAATAATAAAGTAATTTTTGCAAAGAAATCTATCACATTAGTTGATTGATTAGGTGGGAAGAAGGTTAATTTCAAAAAGCCAAGTGGTTGATTACCAAGAGTAGAGGGCGCTTCTTGTGTCGATCTCTTGGTAACGCCCTCGTTTGGATGGTTTTCTGTAAAATTTTCTTCGCACTCGCCTTCGGGTTGGCGAAATCTCCCTTCGGGCCAACACCTGGAAGACGTTGATGCAACTGCTCCAACAAGATTGAGCAAACACAAAATACGTTAACGAATGAGTGTGTGTTTGTATATACATCTAAACACAGAGAGAGAGAGAGAGAGAGAGAGAGAGAGAGAGAGAGAGAGAGAGAGAGAGAGAGAGAGAGAGAGAGAGAGAGAGAGATAGAGACAGAGACAGAAACAGAGAGAAGAATAATATATTTTAACAAAATTAATGTTAATAGAAAAATTGCAGATGAATGGATCGTAGGGCACGGCACGGGAATGGGGGAGGAATTCGGCTTCTGTTCGTCGAAGGAGGGTTTTCTAATCGAGCGGCGGAGTCCACGATCGCCGACGGGTGCTCGCGACGAGTAGAAACCACGGAATCGGTGTCACCTGCGCCACACGTAGAGTGGGATCACGGAGTGATCTCAGGTTCTCTGTTAATAGGGCGCAGCGGGAGGTGCTTGAGGGGTGCGGTGCTAGTGTCTCGTGCTGTGGCCGAAGGGGGCTGCAACGCGGCCGTCTCAGGTCGTCCGTAGATCGGAAGCGTGCAAGGTACGTCCCTAAGTCCTTTCCAGTCTTTTGATCGACGAAGTGGTTGATTACCTAGAGTAGTGGCCTAGTGTGCGTTTCTAGTGTGCGTTTCTAGTGTGGATTTCTTGGTAACGCCCTCGTTCGGATGGATTTCCGTCAAATTTTCCTCGCACGCGTGTCCCGCCCGGCGAAATCTCCCTTCGGGCCGGCACCTGGAAGACGTTGATGCAACTGCTCCAGCAACATCGGACACACAAAAATATATGCGGACGGATGTGTACGTGCGTGTTTGTATACACAGAAATAGAAACAGATAGAGAGAGAGAGAGAGCTGTCGAGCCGAGGTAACTAAAGAACACGGCAAAAGATGCAGAGAGACGAAACGCGGACACGTCTGTGATTAACGATATGGAAAGGCAAAATCAGGGGCTTACTAGGTGGGCCTAATAGGCAGTCTTCTGCCGTTGACGACGGGTGGCGTTGGGATGCGTGTGCCGCGATCCGTCATCGTCTGCACGCTGCTTCGAAGTAGCCGATGAACGTCTCTCGTCGGCGGCGTTGAGATCGATCGGACGAGGAGGTGGAAGAATGCCGGATCGGTGGAGAACGGGGCCGGAGGGGAGAGCGCACTACTGTGGCGTAGCTTCCCGCCTTTTTTCTGTTCGTGTCGGTTGATTGATTCGTTACACAGGTCGAAAATACCTTATTTTTCTACCGTAGAGAAAAAATAATTTTTAGATAAATAATTTTAAGATAAAAAAAAGTAATTTTAATAATAAAAAAAGTAAATTAAGAAATGTGAATATCATCGTAAAAATAAAAGTATTTTTAAAAATTACGAGGAAAAGAAAGTAAACCATGCTTAAGAAAAAAATAAAAGAAAAAAGAAAAAATAATTTTTTTTAAAGAGTATTTGTACGTATTGTAGAAAAAATGTTTTAATCTAAAGATTTAAATGTATTAATTTAAAACTATTAATACCAATATTATATTTAAAATAAATATTTACAAATAATACACATGAGATGTAAACTTCATTATTAATGTGTCTTTAAAAATAATGAAACGAACAATTATAATAATTTTAGCATATTTTTTTATTGAGAGTTAATTCTTTAGTTATACCATTAGAGTTATTTTTTTAGTACTATTTAATTTTAAGTTGTTTTTTCACATATATAGTAGAGAGAGATTAAGAAGAAATTTAAAGGACAATAAAGAAAAGATTTAAAAAGGTGTTGGTATATTGTGAGAATTTTAATAAGAATAATTATAAGTTTCTTATTAATGAAGGTGAAAGAGAATAAATTGTCACTGAAATTATTAAATAAAATATTTTATAGATATAAGTTTACGAATATTAATTAAATAGTAAAAATTGTAGTATATATGAAAAATGAAATTAAAATTATAATAGTTAGATGTATTATTAAAAAATTTAGGTTTGGGGCTCATCTGTTCGGCCGAGTCCGAGGTCGGCCGCTCTTTGTCCGAGGAGGGTTTTTTTCTTGCCGAGCGGTGGAGTGCACGAGCGCCGACGGGTGTTTTCGACGAGTAGAAGCGCGGAATCGATGTCCCCTGCTCGGCTGCGCCACACGTAGAGTGTGATCACGGAGTGTTTTCACGTCATCTGTTGGAAGGGAGCAGCGGGAGGTGGTCGACGGCTGCGGCGATAGTGTCGAGCTGTGGTTGAAGGTGGGGGGCAACGCCGTGCTCGCAGTTCGTCGGTAGATCGGGAGCGCGCAAGGTACGCCCCTAAGTCCTTTCCGGTAGTTTAATCGAAGATGTTTTCGGGAAGTTGCTGTGCAAATTGGTTGGGGGTGGAGATTTTCTTTTTGTTGCCTTGTTAAATGTTTTCAACATGATAGAAGGTCATTGATGGGGGCTTTCGGTGTATTGTTGTTGTAAAAAAAAAAAATTGCGATCGGAGGAACCGGAGCGTGATGGAGATGCTTGGTTGAGGCGGGAAACACAGAGTCTGCAAAGCGGAGACCAAATACTGTGCTGACGGTACAGAAAAGAATGTCGATGAATTTCCATTGTTGTTATATTGGTCGTGTTTATACATTAAAAATAGTAATAGGCTTATTGGTTTTGCTGAAAGTCCTGCATAAGCTCTCTCGCAGACGAGCTAGTGTTCGCACAGAGGTCAATCCCCAGACCATATGCAGGCCCAATTGCACCTTTATTTGAGTTGGGGTGTACACGGTTGGGCTTACCCGCATTAAATCCATAGGAAAGTGGGAAGATAATACCCACAGGCTAGCAAGTTGTCGTCCAGGTTAATGGGTTAACTCTTGGGTAAATGGGTAATAAGGTAGAAATATTTCTACCCGTACCCCTATTAAAAGGGGTGGGTTTCAGGTGGAAACCCTTTCATTTATAGGCTTAATTCGTGTTATGATGCAGTGTTGAATTCTAGATTAGTATGCTTAAACAATCGGTTAATTCTTTACTTGTGAATGTTGGTTGTTAAACTGCATGCTATGGTTTTGTTGCGGATACTATGACATTCCAGTGATTAATTGTCTTTGTTATACGTGGTTGATATTGAAAAAACAAAGAAATAGCAGTGGTCTCGTATAGTGTAGATTACCAATCATTGTTATACGGGCCCAATCAACTCTGACTGCAAGCAATCATTGTAGGTTCATCCCTGATTACCCTCCATTGCCATAGGCCTTTGTCCTCTACAAGGCCTCTTTACAGGCAACAATGGGGTTCATGGCTGAAATGTGTGGTTGACCTTTATGCCAAGCACCTGAAATGTGTGGTTGGTCCTTCTTAGAGGTTGTGTGATCATGTGGCTACGCAGTGAATGAACCTTTATTTGTGATTAGGTGAGTTGAGGTGGTCATGTATGCATTGGGTTGTACAAGGGCCCAGTGATATGATTGATTTTAAGGTAGTTATTGTCTATGGTTGTAGCATTTGTCTAGAGACATGTGACAGCTGAAAATTGTTGTTCAAGATTGTTTCAAATCATGTGATTTTTGCTGATTGAATGTGGTTGTTTCTTTTTATGTAGGCTAACTAAGGTGAGCATGTACTTGGTTGTGTGTCACTCACGTGGTTTGTTGTTTAACAGGTTCTTGCAAAGGTTGAACTAACTTGATTAGGGATTTTGCACCTATGCATGATTATCTGGGTAAGAATTTATGATATTTTTGATAATAATCCTGAAATGTTATTGTCTTGAGTCTCTATATAAAAATGCTAGAATATTGAAGTAGTGTATTTGGAATCAGGGGTGTTACACAAGTAGATTATGCCAGGAGGGGGTGTTGTTGCCATTTGCCAATTTGGTGGTGAGTTTGCATTGCAAGGTGATGGCTCCATGACTTATGCTGGTGGTGAAGCTCATGCTGTAGGCATTGACCACAGATTGCTTTTTGATGATTTCAAATCAGAGATAACCAGTGTGCTTGATATTGATATCAGTAACATGGCCATCAAGTACTTCCTTCCCAATAACAGGAGAACTCTCATCACTGTGTCATGCGACAAAGATTTGCAGCGCATGATAGATTTTTATGAAAATTCTGTTACTGTAGATGTCTACATTGTTAATAAGGTTAGCAAAAGGTATGTACGATAGAACCGTGCCTATATTTTTTCTCTCATAAAATTTTTTTAAAAAAGAAAATAAAACTAATCCTTAATTTCAAATGTTTAATGATAGCATCCTAATTGACTTGAAAACTTCTACTATCTTGACTGCTGCAAACAATTGCAATACTGGACATCAGAAGAGGCCTGCATCCAACATGGTTACTGGCAGGGCCAGAAGGTAACTTGTCTTTTCTGTTATTTTTATTTAATACTTTTATGGAAATATAGATTAAGAAATACTATGTATCTTCATGTTACCTAGAACTGGAGCTCTTACATCCAATTCAGATGTGCCTGAAGTTAATGTTGCTGCATCTATTGGAATTACCACATGGCAAGGACTGGATGCTCCCGAAAACACGGAATCTAGGTAATTGTTTTCTGTTGTGAAGAATACAATAGTAGTACACCATTCTTGCAAGCAGAAGTGTTTTTTATTTGGTGTGTTATGCCAAGAGTGTTGTACTTCAGCAAAGTGTTGAATATTATTTTGTGATTTTTTGTTGAGAAGCATCCACTGACCTAGAGCTTCCCTGCAGAGAAGTTTGGGCCATGCCATCTGAGTCAAATGCTCCTGTGGCTGCTATTGCTGCGGGTGCTGAATTAGATCAATATCTTCCAATATCAACTAATGACATTATAACTGGTGTTGGTCAAGAATTCAATAATGTGAAGGACTTTCGTGATAAGCTATGTGAATATGCCATTTGTAAGGGATTCACTTACAAATTTGTCAAGAATGAAACAGCTCGTGTGACAGTAAAATGTACTGCAGAAAACTGTCCATGGAGGATACATGCATCTCAGACTACTCGGAAGAAGAAAATCATGATTAAGAAACTAATAGATGTACATACATGTGGGGGAGGGAGTGCAAATAATGGCCAACAGCGAGTGACAAAGAAATGGCTGGTGAATATAATAAAAAAGAAGCTGCGTGACAACCCAGAGTGTAAGCCAAAAGAAATAGCAGAAGAGGTTTATCAGGATTATGGAGTTCAAGTTAGCTACTTCCAAGTTTGGCATGCAAAGACGGAGGCTGAAAAGGAACTTTTCAATATGCATGTCGAGGCATGCAATCAGCTGCCTTGGTTTTGTAGGAAACTGTTAGAGTCTAATCCTGGCAGTGTCATAAACCTAGCAACAACAGTTGATTCAAGGTTTCGCATGTTTTTAGCATTTCACGCTTCTCTTCAGGGGTTTGAGCATGGATGTAGGCCTCTCATTTTGCTTGATACAATACCTTTGCAAAAAAATAATCAGCTGAAGTTATTGGCTGCAGCTGCTTTTGATGGGGATGATGGCATATTCCCTATTGCTTTTGCTGCAGTTGAGACTGAGAATTATGACAGTTGGTTCTGGTTCTTGGAGCAGTTGAAGTCTGCAATCACAACATCTTGCACTTTGACCTTTGTTTCAAACAGGGGCCATGGCTTGGATCAGGCTGTGCCTCAGTTGTTCGAGAACAGTTACCATGGTTATTGCCTAATTGATATCATTGAGGAATTCAGAACTGAATTGAAGAAGGGCCCATGGACAGATGAAGTAGAGGATGCAATGGTTAAGAATTTGGAAAGTGCTGCTCTAGCTTGCACGGTTGAGGAGTACAATGCCCATATGGAAAGCATTAGAAAAGTTTCAGATGCTGCAGCTGATTGGATAATGGCCACTAAGCCTGAGCATTGGTCAAATGCTCTTTTTAGAGGTGCCAGATATAATCATTTCTCAGCTGATGTTGTGGAATTCAGCGATTGGATATCAGTTAGGCAGGAGTCGTCTGTTGTACTGATGATCTATGTAATATGTTCCAAGGTGATGGATCTCATTAATACACGACGAGAAATTTGTAGGTCATGGGAGAGCACTCTCACACCATCTGCAGAGCAGAAGCTAAAAAAGGAGATAGCCAAAGCTCAAAAACTTGAGGTTTTATGCTCTTCGGAGATGGTATTTGAGGTCCGTGGAGGCACTGTCAATGTGGTTAATGTTGAAATCGGTGAGTGCACATGTCGGATGTGGCAGCTCAATGGTTTGCCATGCAAGCATGCTATTTCTGTCCTCGTTTACCTTGGTAGATCCATCCATGACTACTGTTCCCGGTTCTTTACCACTGAATGTTATCATGTTACTTACTCAGGATTGATCAACCAAGTACCTGGTGTTGAGAAGATCAGTCCTGTTGTAAGAGCTAATTTATATCCGAACCCTAGTCGCCAAAGCAAAGGGCCTAGGAGAAACCCTGATAAGCGAAAAAAGGGGGATGTGAGGGAGCTTCACTGCAGTAGATGCAAAGATGTTGGACATAACAAGGCTACATGCCAAGTAATCATGTAGATAAGTGCACAGTCCATTTTTTGTGATAAGTGAGGCTATACGATATGTCTTCCTATCTAATGGAACTGCACTAATGTTCTGGTGAGTATTAGAGTGGCTGAACTATGCAGAATGTTGGCCTGGAAGATTTTAGCATTGTAATTTATCATGGATATCACCTCTCAGAAGGGATGATGTGCCATTGTTGTGTACAGATTTTGTCATTTGACGTAAAAACATTGTGCCTGCTGCCACATTTTGTCAGGAGATATTTTCACAAAATTTGAGCTCTTGTCTTCTTACAGGAACAAACCTGGTGTGTGTTCATGGATTAAAAGTTTTAAAACTTCATAAGCTTAATTGGATGCATAAAAATGTGGATGAGCAAAGTTGTTCACTTTCTTGGACCTCCACTAGGACGCATGAGGTATGTGCATCTTCTTTTTTAGTGACCTGGATTGCTGTCGAATTCCCAGACCATCAAATTACACTTTCCTAGCTTGCTTTGTTGCTTGATCATACGTAAAGCAAAAAAATAGACAATTTTAACAGACTTACTGAGACTATGTAATTACATGCTCTCCAACAAATTCAATTTTTAGGATGTAATTCTTACCAATTTCAAAAAAATCATGCCCAAAACGAAAGACATGTAGCAAACCTTTTTTGACCATAGAAGCTTTTCAAGAAAGAGAAGAACAGAAATTTATCATTTTCCTCAGAATAACCTGCAACTGGTGTTGATCGGTAACTTTTTGTGAATTTTTTGTTCTAAATTTATGAGATCATACACAAGATAATTACTGGTAGATTGTGGTGAAACCAATATAAATCTTCATATCTCTTGTGTTATATGATTGATGAATTGTTTTGATTGCGTGTTTATGAATAGCTAGTCAATAACTACTTGTAGTGTTTCTCGATCATTCAACAAATATATTAGGCTGATGATCTCTGCAAAACGGAAACTTG
>JAMKPZ010005052.1:0-14296 GCA_024699675.1 Amphibolis antarctica | reverse complement strand
AAATTGAGGTGGTTGTTGGCTTGGATTTTTCCATGAAAAATTAGGATGGTTCCTCTACCTAGGATTATAAGTAGGATTGAAATTTGAGTTGTTACGTTGATTATAGAATAAAGCATTAACATATTCAGAGTCATTTAAGATAGGACAGTCTTCTACAACATGACCTATGGCAAAATAACTTGTACATTTGGGCATGGTAGGCTCAATCTTTTGTTTAAGCTGTAACTCATCAATTTTATGTATCAAGCTAGCCATCTTAGCCTCTAAAGCAATATGTGGTTCAACAACATGAACTCCTCTAGGGGTAGGAATTTGTTCCTGACTTACTTCAGCAGCACTCTCCCATTGGGCAGTTCTTTTGGCTAGATCTTCTAAAAATTTCGAAGCATTTTTTATTCGTTGGTTCAGAAATTCATTTTGACTCGAAGATTCTAAGAGTGTCTTGGTGTGATAATCAATCGCTTCGTAAAATTTCATTTTTCCTTTTAATTGTGACATGCATTGGATAGTATTTTCCTAGAAATTCAGAACAAAATTGATTCCATGCGATAATTGAATTTGGTTGTAAACTGTATAACCATCTTTTTGCACTATCTTTTAAAGCAAAAGGCATATACCTTAGTTTAATTGCATCAACAGTCATGTTTGGTACTTTCATCATATTACAAACTTCATTAAATTCTTTTAGGAACCAATAAGCATCTTCTTTTTCGAATCCATGAAATTTTGGTAATTGGTTGATGTAATTAGAATTCAATTCAAATCTGTCATTAGGGCATTCAAGTAGTGTGATACAGGAAGGTTCATCCATTAAATTAGGGTAAAACATACTACCTATTGTTTGTTCGATAAGTTGATCATGCTGCGGGGCAACCATAATTGTTCTTCTTGGAGGTGTTCTGACTAACCTATGAGATGAATCCCTAGACTAACCTAACATACAACATTTAAATGTAAAAGAAGGTTTACTTGTGTACCGTCATTAGATGAGTTTTACTTGCCATCTCATGTTGTCATTCGATAGGTACAACTGTTTACAATAATTCCACAACTGTAGTAAATGATATAACATTTCAGATTTCTTAAAAATATGTAATGAAACAACCACAATCATATAGATTTTGAGCACAATACAACAGAGACGTTCCAAAGGAAATAAAAATTGCACATGTGGTCAACAGAAGGAAATTTTAAAATAACCTGTGGCTAGGTTTGTGGGTAAACTAGTTTACCCTTGAACTAACACGTGGGTAAATAAGAAATATTACACATAGTGTTGTAAAGTATTTGCATAGGGAATTAACTCATGAAACCACACTATAGAAGCAAGCAAAGATAATTGATGAATAAGTTTAGTGCTACAGCCTCCTTCGAATAGGTGGATCTTGTAATAATAAAGATCGTCCCAAGCATAATAGATAAGAGTGTCTCCATTGATGAAATAGAAACCCTTCATTTTTCCTACAAAAATGAATGTTAGGAGTTCCTAGATTTTCTAGTTGCAATTCAATGTAGACTCAACTCCATTCCCAATTTTTAATGTCTTGTTGTACACTCTCTTTCATCCGGCTATCACCCGGAAGCCCATGGGTTTCCACCGGCCCCGCCGACAGATGGACCGAGGTACAGAGAATTGAAAGGTGTTTGTGTGAGCGCATCACCACGTGCGGTTCATGGCTCATTGAACGTAGTCGCCACCTTATTTTTAGGTAGAAAACAAGGAAAATCAGATGAGGAAGTGTCCTTCCACCATCAAAATGATAAAACTACTAGAGTGACGTAAAATTGCGTGACGATATATGAAATGTGAGAGAACTGGATACGGGGCTCATGGTACTGTTGGGGAAGGTGTTAGGCACCCCCAGCCAGCCCGGGCAATCCTGGCCTCTCTCCAGCTCTGAAACGGAAAACTATGATAGCCAGTCTGGCCACACGTGACATTATCCTGAAAACTTTCCGGGGCTGCCGGATAGCCGGTTGGATATACTGGCTACTGCATCATATCCCCAAACTAGAGATGAGAACTTGCGTTACTACTTGGTCGAGGCAGGCACGGGTGCATGCTGGTGGTCTTACCTGGAAAGGTGGCTCTGTTCTTTCAGAAAATCAAGAACCGTCGGGTCGTACGTGTGTACACCCAAACGGCCGCTGCTGGCAATGATGCATGCCGGAGGTGTCATCCCGGAAATCTTTCCAGGGCATCGGGAATGTTGACTTACATTTCCTAGAAAACAGGGATCGGCTGCCGGTTTGTTATACCGGTTCATTGGCGACGGACAAGCTGATTCCTCGAACCATCTACCCAAAAATGGGTTTTCGGGGAGCTAGCTACCGGTTGTTTATGCCAGCTTGCCAGCGGTAGGCCGACTGGTTCCCCGAAACATTCACCCAAAAATGGGTTTTCGGGGAGCCGGCTACTGGCCCTTTGTGTCGGCATGCCGGCGGCAGGCCAGTTGATTCCCCGAATCATTCAGCCAAAATTAGGTTTTTGGGGAGCTAGCATGCCGGCGGTGGGCCGGCTGGCTCCCCGAATCGTCTGTGCCAATGGGGTGAATGCCGGAGGCATCATCTCGGAAATCTTTCCAGGGCATCGGGAGGGTAGACTTACGCCTCTTAGAAAATGGGAATCGTCGGGTTGTACCTCTCTTACACCCAAACGGCCGCCGCTGGCATCCTTGCCAGTGGCGTCATCCCGAAAAACTTTCCGGGGCATCGGGAGAGTAGCCTTACGCCTCCCAGAAAAGAACGGGAACTGCTAGGTTGTACATGTTCGTGCACCCGAACTACCACCGCCGGCATCCTTGCCGGTGGCGTCATCTTGGAAGCCTTTTCGGGGCATCGGGAGGGTAGACTTATGCCTCCCGGAAAAGAACAGGAACCGCCGGGTTGTATGTGTTCGTACACCCGAATGGCCACCGCCGGCATCCTTGCCGGTGGCGTCATCCCGAAAAACTTTCCGGGGCATCGGGAGAGTAGACTTGCACCTCCCGGGAAAGAATGGGAACCACCGGGTTGTACGTGTCCGTACACCCGAACGGCCACCGTAGGCATCTTTGCCGGTGGCGTCATCCCAGAAACCTTTCCTGGGCATCGGTAGGTTTGACTTACGCCTCCCGGGAAAGAAAACATGCGGAGATCAGATAAAAACGTGTTAAACTTACTGGGAAACTCAGAGTTTCCACATAAAAGAAGTTGATGAAAGGGTCACAACTGAACCAAACTCAACCGTGCTGGGTGGATTTACCCGATTGGGAGGATGTCTGCGGGTACCTTCAGACGTGTTTCCGAAGGAATGATACCCGGGTCTGTCCTCCATCCTTTCCCTTGTATGGGAAAGGTGTTACATGGTCGGGGTTCGAGGAAACGTCGTTTAAACCTTACATAAAACGGTGAGGGAGGAAGGGCTTACCTACAAAGGGTCGTTGGCGGTGATCGGAAGTCCTCACTCTGGTGCGGCGAACGGGTGTCAGGACCATGAGCGTCTCTCTTCATCCAGAACCTCCGGCCGGCGTCTTCTCTGAGGGGCAGAAGCGAGCATCACCATCGTCCGAACGAAGGTTTCTCTGAGGGTGAAAAGCTTAGGTTTTTGGGGAGGGAGACCGCTTCTTTTATAAGGGGTCGCCTTCCTTATTCGGGGTGCCCAAGATGGAAGCTGGTGTGAGTTTTGGTGCGATTACGCGATCTGCATAATGGATTGATTTGCGAGATTTAAGCTGTCAAATCCCATCATATCCCCCTAATTGATTCGGCTTGCATTTCTGGGTAGTTACCTGGCAGCCGCTACATGGCAGACGGAAGCCAGTTGGTCCCCCGAACATTTGTGCCAATGGCGATTTTGAGGTCCGATTGCCACTTCCTCAGACTGGTTTACCAACGACTAATCGAGTAATTCCCTCAACCTTTTGTGCAAGTTGGGGTTTTTTGGGGGACCGGTTGCTGCTTCCTTGAAGTGGCTTGCCGGCGGCTAGTCGGGTAATTCCCCCAACCTTTTGTGCAAGTTGGGGTTTTTGGGATCGGTTGCCACTTCCTTGAAGTGGCTTGCCGGCGGCTAGCCGAGTGATTCCCCCAACCTTTTGTGCAAGTTGGGGTTTTTGGGGACCGGTTGTCGCTTCCTTGAAGCAGCTTGCTGGTGGCTAGCCGGGTGATTCCCCCAACCTTTTGTGCAAGTTGGGGTTTTTTGGGGACCGGTTGCCGCTTCCTTGAAGTGGCTTGTCGACGACTAGCCGGGTGATTCCCCCAACCATTTTTGGAAGTTGGGGTTTTTGGGGACCGGTTGCCGCTTCCTTGAAGCGGCTAGCTGGGTGATTCCCCCAACCTTTTGTGTAAGTTGGGGTTTTTGGGGACTAGTTGCCGCTTCCTTGAAGCGGCTTCCCGACGGCTAGCCATGTGATTCCCCCAACCTTTTGTGCAAGTTGGGGTTTTTGGGGACCGGTTGCCACTTCCTTGAAGCGGCTTGCCGGGTAATTCCCCCAACCTTTTGTGCAAGTTGGGGTTTTTGGGGATCGATTGCTACTTCCTTGAAGTAGCTTGCCGGTGGCTAGCCGAGTAATTCCCCCTTTAAATTTTGCTTAAGCATGGGGTCAACAGAATCCCCCTCCTTAGGCGAGGTTGTATGACTTTGGGGGAAGGAAACCGACATCCTAGGGTTGAATGACCCTCCATGCGTAAACAGTAAGGCATGCGAGATTTCACACTTTTGTGAATTATCTATCATTGGTCAGAAAATGGAATCGGACTTACACTCTCGATCACTTGACCGAGGGATGCCATAGTGTTAGCCGGTTGGATGCACGACAGCCACCTTATGGGTGCCGACGACTGGGTAACGAGGTGGAAAGCGTTTGCGTATCGTGACCGGAGGTTGTGTCGACGTCGCGTTGTACTTCCCCCGCGTCTTAGCTCTTAGCCGGCTAGTTACACGACAACCACCTTGTGGGAGCCAGCAACCGGGATGTGATGTGAAAGCTTCACATGTTGCTTTTCCAAAAGCCGTCGAGGTAATGAATAGTCACATCATACTTTTTGTGACGTTACGTTCCGTCCGGCTAGTTACACGATTGCCGCCTCGCAGGAGCCGACCATCGACTAGTGATGTGAATGTTTTCACGTGCTTGCTATAGCTTTCTTGATTTTCGTTCACTTTTTTCGATTTCCGTGCAACTTTATTGATTCACGTGCCTTGACCGTACCTTTTCAAAGTTGTCAGGAATCGTTTCAACTTTCTTGATTTTTGTGCTGCTGGTTTTTGAACCAGTTGCTGCCTCGGGTTAGCCAGAAACCGGTTGGTGATGTGAATGTTTTCACGTGCTTGCTGTAGCTTTCTCAATTTTGGTTTACCTTTTTTAGTTTCCGTGCCACTTTATCAGTTCCCGTGCCATGACCATACCCTTTTCAAAGTTGTCAGGAATTTGTTTCAGCTTTCTTGATTTTTGTGGAACCGGTTTTTGAACCGGTTGCCACCTCGAGTTAGCTGGATGCCAGGTGCCAAATTTTCTATAAATAGAGGGTGAGGGCGTTTGAGATTTCTTCATCTCCTCTTCTCGATCTCATTCTTGACTTGGGTTCTTCTCTTCGATTTTCTTCCATTTCTCTTGCCTTGATTTTACTCTTTCACCATCATCATGCCTCGCACAAAGAACGTTGTGGGGCACGTCTAGCGACCTGCTTCCAGGGCCGTGTAGCAATGGCTTGATCTCTTACCGCCCATGCTAAGAAACTTGTCAGCTGAACAACTCGTGTGTCCTAACCGGGCTGAGTCAGCCCATTTGTCTATCTTCTTCGAACTTGCTGACCATGGCTGCGATGCGTCTTCGGCTGAGGCCATGCCCCGATGGTGGTTGGAAGAACGGTGATGAGACCCCGGTGCCTCTAGCTCCCGGGTACTGACGGGTAGAGCGAAAGGCGGCGTCAATGGAGGCCCCTCCCCAGAGTTCGTGGCGCCGGATGCATCGTAAGATAATGGTGGGCCGGCAACAGCACCTCGGGACTACATCGGGGCTGTTTGAGATCTCCGATGACGATGCGTTGAATGCAGAGTCGGTCCAGCTAGCGCTCCCTTTGTATCAGACTCCCACTGGTTCCGAGGAGGCGGTGATCGATGGCGTGGCTCCCCCCAAAACTGACCAGGAGTTGGCATCCCCCGTTGATGGCCGCTTGGCCGTAAAGACGGTGTTATATGGCAGGTTGGCTAACTTCGACCAGTTGCCGGAGGTGGAGCAGCTGTTTGCCAGGCAGGGCTTGCTTCCTTTCATCCCGAACTTCCGTTGGGTCGAGACCGTCCCCGGCTTGGTGGCCGAGATGTACTCCAACCTATCAGAGGTGGAGTCGCAACTTGTTCTGGGCCTCCA
The DNA here is from genome assembly GCA_024699675.1 of Amphibolis antarctica. Lineage (NCBI taxonomy): Eukaryota > Viridiplantae > Streptophyta > Magnoliopsida > Alismatales > Cymodoceaceae > Amphibolis > Amphibolis antarctica. Next base: position 7,949 of record JAMKPZ010005052.1, on the reverse strand, counting down.
GTCAGGATCGGTGGAATTCTCCGACACGCTCCTATTCAAGGTGCTGGGCCTCCGTTTCACCGACCTGGACATCTTCTCCTCCCCATCGAGCCTTCCTTGGAGCATCGGCGACATCAATGCCGCAGTTGTTGCAGAAGCCGGTTCTCATCATCGGGTCATCAAGGCCCAGGACCTGAACCCCGTTGCCCACCTCATCTCCTTCGTTCTTAACAATACGATCCTCCCAAAGGGGGGACATTGGGATGAGATCAGTGAGGCGACTTACCTCATGACTTTTGTGGTGGTAACAGGTTGCCAGGTGAACTGGGTGGTGGTGGTTCGGCACCAGGTGCGCGGCATGATCATTCTGGGCCGGCGACCTCCCAGCCAGTTGCTCTTCGGGGAGGCGATGGTCGAACTGGCTCACTTCCTCCGTATCTCCATCGGGGACCGGTCGAGAGTCCCTCTCCAGACCTGGCCCATCACCTTAGTCGACCTGGGCCGGTATGAGAGGCTTGCCTCAAAGCGAACCAGCTTGTCGTCCGACGGGCTGTCAACCGGGCACCGTCCTCCTGCTCCTGCTTCTCGGTCTATCGACGGAACTTCTTCAAACCCAGATTATGCCAAGGGTTTGTGCACGGCACTAGATCATCTCCATGCTCGGGATGAAGTCCTTATCCGGTTATTGAGCCGTGAGGACCGGTTGATCCAACTAGTCGAGCAGATAGAGCGTCGAGAGCGGGAGTGGGCCCGGGAGCAGCGAAGGCGGGAGCGTCAGAGATCCGAGCCCCAGAGATTCGAGTCCCAGGGGTCTTCAGACGAGGAATAGTCTCGTGTGTCGGTTTGTACTCCCTATCATAAATAACATTCAATGCACTTTTTAACAAAACTTTGCGTATAACTGTTTCCTCGAGAACTTGTGCGGACTGATGGGTGAGTCGTGGGGTGACGATACAGGGACGATGTTCGTGCCTTGCTGGGAGTTTGGGGGTAGCCGTCAACTAGGTTTTCTTACCAGATTGCCGGCGGCGGGCCGGCTAGTCACCCGATCCACACGTCTAAATGTGATTTTCGGGGAGCTGGCAACCAGGTTTTCTTACCAGATTGCCGGCGACGGGCCGGTTAGCCACCTGATCCATACGTCTAAGTATGGTTTTTGGGGAGCCGGAAACCGGGTTTTCTTACCGGTTTGCTGGCGGTGGGCCGGTTAGCCACCCTATCCTTATGTCTAAGTATGGTTTTCGGGGAGCCGGCGACCGGGTTTTCTTTCCAGTTTGCCGGTGGCAGGCCGGTTAGCCACCCGATCCATACGACTAAGTATGGTTTTTGGGGTGCTGGAAACTTGGTTTTCTTACCGATTTGCTGGCGGCGGGCCGGTTAGCCACCCGATCCATACGTCTAAGTATTGTTTTCAAGGTGCGGGCGACAGGGTTTTCTTACCGGTTTGCCGGCGGCGGGCCGGTTATCCACCCGATCCATATGTCTAAGTATGCTTTTTTGGGAGCCAGTAATCAGGTTTTCTTACCGGTTTGCCGGCGGTAGGCAGGTTAGCCACCCATTCCATATGTCTAAGTATGGTTTTCAGGGAGACGGAGACCGGGTTTTCTTACCGGTTTGCCGATGGCGTGCTACCCAATCCATACGTCTAAGTATGGTTTTTGGGGAGCCAGCAACCGATTTTTCTTATCGGTTTGCCCGCGGTGGGCCGGTTAGCCACCTGATCCATACGTCTAAGTATGGTTTTCGGGGATCCGGCGACCGGGTTTTCTTACCAGTTTGCCGGCGGCGGGTCTGTTAGCCACCCGATCCATACGTCTAAGTATGGTCTTCGGGGAGCCAGCAACCGGGTTTTCTTATCGGATTGCCGGCGGCAGGCCGGCTGGCCTCTCACACCATTGGTTGATCTTACTTCTACGTGCCTACCTTTGGCGTGCAGCTGTCGGCTGGTTCGTCTGGCGGCCCTTCCTTCTCCCACGTGATGTTTCGTTTGGCGCTGATCCTTGTCGTGTTTGCTAGTCGTCCGAGTTTTGGTGGGGCGTGAGGGCCTTGTTCGTTCATGCGACGAGTGGTTTGATTTAAGGAGTCGACCAAACCTGGGAACCGGTGGCGGCGACCAGTTGATTTACCTTGTAGCCCCCTTCTTTTTCTATGTGACATCTTGTCTCGTGCGGGTTGTGGTCCGGGCGTCCAGCGGTCTGAACTTTCCTCATTCCTGGCAGCCCCCTACTTTTCCCGCGTGACATCTCTTCTCATGCGGGTCTTGGTCCGGGTGGCCATAGTTCCTAAGCGGTAGCCGGCTGAATTGTTCGACTGACTTGTTCACCTACACACTCGTTCGTATATTAGTTTCCAAAGGTGAGGAGGGAGTGTCGTTCCCTCCTCTCGTCTATGAATATCTGTGGTGAGTTGTGTGAGTAGGTAGGGATATTCTCTGGTGACTCTTTTTCTTTTGTTTTTGTTTTTGTTGGCTTTGTAAAGAAAAAGGGCTTTAAGCGGCTACCTGCGATGGAGTCCGTGCAAGGTAGCTGTTCTGACCCAATTGTGCTATCTGGACCTACAGGGGAATGGAAGGTGTCTCCCCTCACGTCAAAAGACAACCGCTTGGACATTCACGCATGTGAGTTTGGAAACGTAGTTCCCTTGTCCAGCGGAAGTGACCCTCAGGCGACAAAGACGGGTCGAGAGGAGAGATCAGAGAGTTGTCCTTCTTCCCATGGTTATGCTGATTCATCCTCCCTAGTTTGCTCTGGGGTTGTAGGAATGATGGATAGAATCATGCGGGTTCCGGAAACGTCGGCATTGGAACCCGGGGGTGGAAGCGACTTTCAGCGGGATGCCAAGCCCAATGCTACTGAGGATGCCAAGCCCTGTGTTGACGACTTAGCTGGGATGTCAAGCCCTAGGAAAAGAGAAAAAGGGAGAAGTGGGTGTCTGCAAATGGGTTCCGGCACCTGGTTGTGTTGGCGAACTTTGATGGGTTGCCGAGCCCTGAAAGAAGGGGATACTTGGTCAATCGCGACAAGCCGGGTATTGGACTACCAACAGACGGTGGAATCCTAAGATCTACCCTTCCCTTACATAGGAGTCCATATGCTTTCAAGACTCAGCAACAAGTAACTTTTTCTTTTCTTTTCTTTTTCTCTTTTTTTTTTCTTTTCCTTTTTCTCTCTTTTATTTTTCTTTTTCCTTTCTCTTTTTCTGTTTTGTTTTTCTTTTTCCTTTCTCTCTCTTTTTTCTATTGAAGAAGGATTCTAGCCACAGACTTTTCTTTTTCTCTTTTTTTTTTTTGTTCTTTTCTATCACAAAATAGAAGATAAAAAAATTGAATAAAAGAATGCTACTAGCCCTCCCCACATGCTATTGGCAAGCAAAATAACACGACGTTGTCACAGCTGGTGTACCAAAGGGGAATACCTTACCTAGAGGGTGCCGAAGTTTGTGATCTCCCTCATTGTCGGGTGGCACTCAGGCTAGGTAAAGAATGGGAGGTTGGATACTCATTCGAGGGGAGAAGTGATCTCCCGTCAGTATCTCATAACCACTCAGAATCAGCAAAGACCATGGGGATAGGGACGAACCTGGATTACTCACCCTATTCCATCTTTGTGCCATCGGAGTTAAACAAGATGGGCGCTCTAGTTTTCGATGTAGAAATTTGGATGCAGTTGGTGTCACTCCTGGGGTCGGTAGTTCATCCCAGAGGTCCGGATAGCACTTCTTGAGTCGGATGTGCCACCAGCTACTACAAACTATTCTCACCGCTGGCTGTGGATGCGGCTGCTAGGTATGTCAGAGGTGGCAGCCGGTGGTGGGCCGATTGGATGGTGGAGTGTGTAATTATTGGGCAACAGGCTATGGATGACGGTTGGGTCATTTTCCGGCTTATGGTGAGTTGGTTGTTTCGTGGTTCTAAGACTGAGGGGATGCAGGCACGTTCCAATGGATTGTGACCCGGAACACGTACGAACATTTGGGATGAAGATTTTGGCTGGCTCTACCGATCCTCTTCCTTTCCAATATGGATGAGGCAGGATGACTAAAGAGTGGGACCTACTTATCACGTGTGCATCATGTGTGCACATGTGACATGTGAGTCATAAGAGGGAATTCACTGAGGAAAGGAGTGTACCTGTCCGGACCTGATCCATCGATTAGTCGGTAGAGAGTCAGACGGAGATGTCGGTCATCGGCTTGTCTGAAGGCAACGGTCGTGATGAGTCCCGCTCGTGTTCATCCTTCCTAGTCACGGGGGAATTGGCTTCTTGGTTGGCTTACAGGGTGTTGGTCTAAGAAATCGGCGATCGATCTATCTGAAGGCGGCGGTCGTGCTGATCCCTGGTCTAGTTGATCTTTTGTGACCGTGGGGAGCTGGTCCATTGGGTTTCGCCATTGGCAGCTGCCGAGTGCACGAAACGGGATGGAGGGGCAGAATGCCCCTAGTTCTGTCCTGAGGTGCATGTCTTCTAGAGGAGATGGCAGGTTCCTAATTGGAAATGCCAGCAACTGGTTGGAGAGTGCTGGAGAATGGGTAAAAAAAAAAAAAAAAAAAGAAACCTAGGAGAGGTTGATTGTTCCTTACCGCGGGGGACCGGTCCGAGAAAAACTGGCCGCCAGCTTTTCTGAAGGTGGCAGCTGTGTGTACCTCCGGTCGAACTCGTCTTTTCTTGGTCTTGGGGAGCTGGTCCTGGAAGCCGGCTGCCGACCCATCTGAAGCCGGCAGCCACGTAGATCCCCGATCGAACTCATCTTTTCTTGGTCTTCGGGAGCCGATCCAGGAAGCCGGCTGCCGGCCCATCTGAAGGCGGCAGCCGTGTAGATCCCCGGTCGAACTCATCTTTTCTTGGTCTTGGGGAGCCGGTCCGGGAAGCTGGCTACCGGCCCATCTAAAGGCGGTAGCCGCGTAGATCCCCGGTCGAACTCATCTTTTCTTGGTCTTGGGGAGCCGGTCTGGGAAGTTGGCTGCTGGCCCATCTGAAGGCGGTAGCCACGTAGATCCCCGGTCAAACTCGTCTTTTCTTGATCTTGGGGAGCCGATCTAGGAAGCCAGCTACTGGCCTATCTAAAGGTGGCAGCCACGTAGATAAGTTCAAATTCATCTTCTATGGGTAGAACTTCTTCAGTTGCGACAAATTGACCAGGCCGAACTCTTGTTGGGTGGCTTCATGAAAAAGGTAAGCCGCTCCCCCGCTAAGGATCTTGGTGATGATGTATGGGCCATGCCAATTTGGGTAGAATTTTCCCATTGAACCTATTGGAAAAATGGAGCGAAGGACTAGATCACTAGATTTAAGGGGTTGGGGACGAACCTTCTTGTTGTAAGCCCTTGCCATTTTTCTTTGATAAGTCTGGGCATGGTTCAATGCCCTCAACCTTGTTTCGTCAAGGAGGTTCAGTTGTAGTAAGCACGATTTTGACCACTGATCATTGGAGTCCGTTGCTTCTTTGAGGATGCGAAGGGATGGAAGTTCTACTTCCATTAGCAACACTACTTCAGACCCGCATACCAGCGAGTATGGCGTTGCTCCGGTAGCGGTCTGCAGGGATGTTCAGTAGGCCCAGAGTGCGTATGGGAGGTGGTCGTGCCAATCTTTGTGTGTTCGGACCATCTTCTTGAGAATCTGAACTAGCGTCTTGTTAGCTGCTTCGACTACTCCATTCATATGTGGCCAGTAGGGGGATGCCCTTAGGTGATGGATGTGACACTGCTCGAGATAGCTGGTGACCTACTCGACTGTGAAGTTGGTGCCATTATCGGTCACTACCTCGAAGGGGATGCCATACCTGGTGACAATGTTGTTGCACAAGAACTTCTAGGTGGCGGTTGCCGTGACTGTCTTGTAGGATACTGCCTCTACCCACCTGGTGAAGTAATCGATGGCCACCAGTATATACCTGTGTCCATTGGTGGCTGTCGGCTTGACCTCACCTACCATGTCTAGGGCCCACATGGAGAATCGCCAAGGAGAAGCCATGTTGTATAATTCCTTGGGGGGCGCGTGGGTGCGATGGACATATGCAGTGCATTCCGCTTCCATTGTGCTCCAGTAGTAACCTTGGAGCATGGTCTTTTTTGCCAGGAGGATCCCGTTCATGTGGGATCCATAGACACCTTCATGGATTTCCTGCATAATCGTACGTGCCTCGGGCGAGGTTACGCACCGGAGGAGAGTCTGGTTGTGAGATCTTTTGTAGAGCTGTCCCCTACTGAAGATGTAGCCGACTGCCAGTTTTGACAACGTACGTCTGTCTTGGGTGGTAGCCTCTGGGGGGAACTCTCCGGTCTCCAAGAAGGCTTGTATATCTGAATACCATGGGTGGTCCTCTTGCTGTGAGTTCCCCAAGTTATCATCTGGGGACCTATGATCTGTATTGTTTGGTTCGTCAGCCGGAATCGGCTCTATATGTTGGTCGGCAGTCTGCTGGTTGCTAGTGCGGCTATCCAGAGGCAAAGCTATGGGTCTAGCGTCAGCCTATCTAGGGACTTCTGTAAGGCGGTAGACATCCTCACTGTAGGCTAGTCGGTGAAGTGTTGTGACTTCTATAGCAATGTTCTACCCTTACACGACTAGTACCCATGAGGCTAGGATGGCCAAAGCATCTACATATGGGTTACGTTTGCGGCTGATGTATTGGAAGTGGATGAACCGGAAGTCGCTTGCTAATTGCAGTACGAGTTCCTGGTACGGCTGAAGCTTGGGGTCTTGGGTTTTCCACCTATTGAGGGTTTGAGAAATTACCAGCATCGCGTCGCCGAATACTTGCAGATGGGTGACCTGGAGTTCCAGTGCAAGTCGTAGCCCTGTGATACAGGCCTCGTATTCTACCTCATTGTATGAGCATGTGAAGAGAAGCTGCCTAGCTATGGGCAACATCCTTGAGGATCCACTAAGATGACCCCTACCCCGTGACCTTTAGTATTGACTGCTCCATCAAAGTACAAGGTATGGGGTTTTGGTTGGTTAGGGTCTAGCTGGTCCAGATCCAGTTGGTCTGGATTCAGCTCGTTGATGGTGAAGATGGGCTCATCAGGGAATGAATCCTCCAATAGTTGGTAATCTGGCAAGGGTTGGTGGGCCAGTTGGTCAGCCATGGCTTGGGCCTTCATGGATTTCTGGGATACGTACCAGATGTCAAATTTTGCAAGGAGCATTTGCCATTTCATGCATCTGCCTACCAAGGCCGGTTGGTCGAAGAGGTAGCGTAGGGGATCTAGGCGGCTGAGCAACAAAACTGGGTAGACCACCAGGTAGAGACCAGCGAGAGACAATACTTTTCATTCATCTCATACCGTTCTTCTACCTCGGTAAACTTTTTACTGAGGTAGTATATGGCTTGCTCGATTCTGCTGGTGATGTCATGTTGGCCCAATACTGCGCCCATGGAGGAAGCTGTTACTAACATGTACAGGAAAAGTGGTCATTCGAGGTGAGGTGGTACGAGAACCGGCGATCGAGACAGCTGATGCTTGATGTGGTCGAAGGCGATTTGGCATTCTGTGGTCCACGTGAAGCTGGCGTTTTTCTTCAACAGCTTGAAGAAAGGTTCGCAGATCGGCATGAGGCGCGAGATGAAACGCGCAATGTATTGCAACCTTCCCAGCAAGCTCCGGATCTGTTGTTCTGTCTATGGGGGAGGCATGTCTAAGATTGCTTTTACCTTATCGGGATCTACCTTGATTCCCAGTTTATTGATGATGAAGCCAAGGAGCTTCCCGGTGGTGGCCCTGAATGTTGATTTTGACGGGTTCAATCTGAGCTTGTACTCCCTTAGGCACTTGAACAATCTTCTCAAGTGCTTGAGATGCTGCTGATGAGTGCGCACCTTCACTACCATGTCGTCGATGTAGACTTTGACTTCTTTGTGCATCATGTCATGGAAGAGGGTGGTCATGGCTCTTTGGTAAGTAGCACCTGCATTTTTGAGCCCGAATGGCATCACCCTGTAACAGAAGACGCCCCAAGGGGTTGTGA
>JAMKPZ010005051.1:0-22392 GCA_024699675.1 Amphibolis antarctica | reverse complement strand
GCAGATGTTTGTGGTGGCGATGATGTTCCATTCACTAATGATAAATTATGTGGCACGGAATTAACAGACATGATAAATATAACTTCCTCCACCAGAGATTAAAGGACACAGGCTTCTATCTGTAGCAGATTAGCAGGTACATCAGTTCTAAAACCATTTTGATTTTTGATGTTGATGATAATAACCATATCACATGAACCTGAAAATTACAAGGAAAATACCATGTAAATACTAGCCTTTACTGCAAAATAACATTCATATAATGTATAACTTTCAACGTCAGAAAACCATTCCACTACACAATTATATATATGGTTCACCATAACTGTACCTTTATTGGATCCTTAACCAGATTCACCAAGATCTGCCTAACTCTACAAACCAGGACACCTAGGGTCAAGGCAGACTTGAAAATCCACACATGGACACCTCTGTGGTGCTGCCCAGGCACCTGCCTCAACAACCTTGTTATTAACATTCTAAAGTATTTTCCATGCATGCGAACACTAATATTTATCATCTACAGAATTTTCATTATTAAAAAGTTCTAAAAAATAAATTTAATTGTTTGTGTATTATACCTTTTTATCTTACCTAGATTTTAAGTATTCAAGGTTTTTTATCAAAATTCGGCATTTTCATGCTCTTCCATTGCTTCCAGAAATATTTCTAGTGATACTTGAAACATCAATTTTTATAGATTGATACTTGATATGATATGGATATTTTATACCCAGCTTCCAATCACCAACTGGAAACAATAGTTTCATCATTCACATGATCTATCTCTACTTTGCATCTTGCTATTTTCCTTTCTGTGGCCATACAAATTTATCACAAGACCTAACAGCAACCCCAAGCTGGTTCTTTATTGCCAACAAATCTGTACAGCCCTTATGTAGTTCCAGAAATCATAACTTTTTATATAGTTATCAGCAGAACCATGGCAACTAGGATCTTCATACCATTGCAGTACAATGATTTCATAGGTGAAGGCATTGCTCATTCATCCTGGCTTCCTTGTCACTGCCATTTGGCAGGGAAGGTGACTGACATGCAAGATGACCAATCTTGCTAGCAAAATTTTCTAATATCTCAAACCCATTCCAATGGACCAAGGCAATGACTGATCAGATTGTATTTTGAAAGTCTTCCACTGATTGGGAAAGAATGAAAAGCATCAATCAAAGTTAAGAAATAAGAAAAATAAAAATATCGTCCACATAAAGAAGAATATTCCTTTATAGAGATGTAAAATAAATAAAACTTGTAAGAGATAAAGTAATCAAGGTGAAGAGCAATCTATCAAAGCAACACTAGCCAAGACTGCCTAAGGTGAGATGCAAAAGCAAGAAGATTGCTAGATGATGATGTAAAAACTTCCATAAAAATATAATGCATAAAAAATTACATTATTGATGTCAACATACTTTATATATGCCTCCTAATCATATTATGTATTTCTTAATATTTAAAAAAATCTAACAAATATAAAGGAACTTAGCAGTACACGGTTTCTTTTGCATGTGAGGATAGAAAATGTGACATGAAATAAAAATTGGCCAAACTTCTACGTATTTGGGAATAAGAAGACATAAATTTATGTAATTATATGAAAAATAAGAAGATGAAGACAAAAAATAAGGAAGAACACAGGAGTGTAAAGAATTAAGCACCGAGAAGTAGTGAAGAAGAGGGCATAAAAATAGAGGATAAGAATAAAAGGAAGAAGAAAGAGATGTTAACAAACCAATATAAAAAATAGAAATATAATATCAAATTTTAATAAGGGGATCACAATGCATCAAGGCGGCCTAAGGCAAGCACCTACCTAAATCCAACCACTTAGCGACTTGTTAAGGCAATCCCCTCATTTGGCTTGGCTAAGGTGACAAGGAGACTCACCTTGATAATGACAACCACGAAGTTAAAACAATAATAATTTTAAAGATAATTAAAAAATTTAATAAACAAAACCTATCTGTTGTCTTTGATGATCCCAACATCCTAAACAAAACATCCTGATAAACAAAAAGGAACTCTCATATTTTTGGTAAATGAGATTGTCCATTCTTATAGACTTTCAAAAAAGTTAAATCTTTATGAAATAAAATTAACTAGATAAATATATTAAAGACTTAGCATAACTGTGATATACCACAGAATTGTAAAGTTTGAATTTCATAATAGCAAAAGCACAATACATGCATGTACTTGACATTTTTGGAAAAAAAAACTTCTTGATCTTACAGTAAATATCAACACAACAAAGAACATTTTGATTAGTTACTTTCATTTTCCGTTCATTAACACTTCCACAACTAACATCTAAAGAATATCAAATTTCATAAGAGCAACCAAAGTTAAAGCATGTTTACAAATAAATACGAAATAGATATATATATAAAAATATATTCATGTATTAACAATGTTGCAATAGACTACTTGGACAAGAGACTAGAATTTCATAGCAACACATGCATGACAGTTGCACCTTACAATATATTAAAAAGGAGCTTCTACCTCCCTGGCATTAAGATCTCTCCATCTTAACATCCAAACATTGTACCAACCTTGAAAAATTTCAGCCATTATTAAAAATAATTTTTAAACACTGCCACTCAACAAAATAATTTCTAATCAGTTAAATGTTGGTTCACATTATTCATCAAATAGATCTAAAATATATTATTTTCAATATTGCTTTTTCTTAAGATTTCAGAATGCATACCTAATTTTATTTTCAAAATGGTAGTAAGATCTTGACACCTAGACCTGAATATTGGTGAAGGGCATGGCCATAAAACCATAGTTAACTTTGTTACATCAGAAGTTTAATTCAAAATTAGGCATATAAAATTTGACTATTAATTTTTAAAATAAATAAATAATGTTATTCTAAGCTCATGCAACCAAGTTATTTATATGAGGCAAGTTGCCACATTTTTGCTGAACATTAACCAAACATTCAACCTTACCAACCAACCATCTCACCATGTAAGATGGGTAGAAGTATGGATTGAGAAGCCATTTGAAGCGACTAATCCTCTCCTTCATAATAATGGCCGTGCATTTTAAGACACCAAGGTGTGAATTGGTCTCAATGAATTAAATAAAGCTTGCCTTGCCTTGTCTTGAACTAGCAAATCTTTTGTCGGATCTGTTTATTTAAATATGTATTTTTAACGTTTTAAATTTTTCCATTGCTAAAAAACTTGAATATAAGTTTTTGATGGAATACGACTAATATATAGTTAATTATTGAAATATATAATTATGCAAATTAATGATATATACATATTAGTATTATTACAAATCATATTTTATGTTACCATAGGCCTATCTACGTATTTGAATGTCATTTAGGAAATAATAAAACTAAAAGTATACATAATTATTGTTAAATATTTATAAATATACATAATATATACATTAAAAAAATAATACCTGCATGGACACCTAGGCATCACCAAGTCGCCCAAGGCACCTTGGTTCATCGCCTAGGTACCTTAAAAGGTATGGTAATGTCTCTTCCATTTTGAAAATGTTTCTTTTTTTCAATGTTTTAAATTGATGCAGATTTCTACACGGCACTAATTCTCTCTTTCAACTTTAGGACTTATTTCGTGATTTAAATGAAAAATACAGAAGCACTGGCAATGTTCTAAATGTTGGATTTGGGACAGCATCAATGGAGCCCTAGGCACACGTAATAAGTTTCACTGAAAAAAGAGGATCCTCTCTAACCACGAATGGAGCATTCTTCAATTCCATTTAATGCATATTGCATTTCAGAATAATAATGAGATCAGAAAGGATATTTGCTTCGGTAAGTTAAAAAAAGGTATGGGCAAAATATCAATGTGTTGGTATTGGGTGGGTGTGGCAATAGGATAAAAAATGCAACTTTTTTGAGCAAATTATCATGCCTAAGTCTTTTTCGTTAAATTGAAAATTGAAAATTTCCGAAGAAATTTTGGAGACACAAGTCGACTTTAAGCAATAACATCGTACAAGTGTTGAGCAACAAGATAGCCTCTTGTTTTACTCTTTCTTTTACTTAATAGAGATCATTGAACGGTCTAGAACCTTAAAAACCTTCTAAACGCGCACTCTGTTTGAGATATTCGTCATCAAATAGCTTAAGAACATCCCACTTCCCGGAACATAGGTAAGAAACAAGAACAAACCATGCCCAAACAAAAACCAATCGGTAAGCATGAATTCTAATCCACGTATCCAAACAAGCCCACACGTGCACACACACTTACACGCCGATAGGCCGACCACATACCATGCCAGAGGACGACGTTCAAAACCCTCGCAAGATGATGAAAACCACCCAGACCGCGGCAACCGAGGGTTACAGTCGATCTCCACCGCTTTCACGGGGAGCACCACGATCAGCAACAAGTGAGGAATTCCTGAGATAGAAAACGAGGAGGAGGATGTAGGAATCTAGGGGGGAGTGGAGAGGATCGGCGGTGAGCTAGGGCTTACTGTGGAGTTTTATCCGTTCGAAGGGGAAGAGATCAGACGAGAAGATGCGGGAGGGGTCTCCGGACCTCCGGACCTCGATCGCCTTGGCGTTCGTATTTATAGGAATCTACGGGTTTCCGTAAACGGATACCCGATTACCCGATAACATTTACTTGGGTAAGCATTTGTAATATGATCTAATTTGAACATGTAAGTTAATATGATACAATTTTATTTTATAAAATTGATATATCATTTAAAAAATGGTAAATAAAAAATGCATATAATGCTTATTTATGCTGATTTAAGTATATCTAATTATTGGATCATTATATTAAACTTATAAGACTTAAGAGTTTATTCCATTTACATAAATAGTACACTGAATGTTGTGTCAATATACTAATTTTACAATTTAACATTTAAAAAACCATTTGTGTTTTTTATCATCTGACTCAATGTAGACTATAAATTTTTTTCACCCTTTACGTGAATTGTGGAACGATAACATATCAATAAAAGAAAGACTTTTGAAAATTTTGATCTAATATTTTTTACTATTTCATATCATTTGTTACCATTTTCAAAAATACAAATCCCCTCAATGAAAAGATCATTCAACTCAATTCAATATCTATATTTATCTATATGTGTTACATATACTTCCCATAAATTATCCATAAATTATCTATATGTGTTACATATGTTTCTCATAAATTATCTATATAAAAAAAATTATCAACTATTATTTATATCATATTCAACAATCGCATAAGTTTAACCTACTTCGATAAAACAATACCTATCATTCACCTATCTGTGGCTCTTACTGTAAGTAGTATCTAACAAGATCAATTACCAATTATATGTCCTATTTGACAATTTAAAGTTGAATTTTAGGTATTACATAGTTCTAACTTTTTATAGTAATTTAGAGTTTACCGTAAACCTTAAACCTTAATTTACCAAACATAAATTATTTTTTACAAACATAGTAATTTTTTTTATAAAAAAAAGTAAAATACAAAAATATTATAATATTATAAAAAATATTATTTTCGTTGTACTAAAAAAAATTCTCATTGCAATAAAAGTGTATAATTTTTGTAACATTATAATTATTCTATTGTAAAAAATGATAGAACGTTGTTAAAAAAATTTAAGTCACTGTAAAAATATTGTTAACATCGGTAACAAATTTGATATTTTTGTAATATTATAAGAATTATTGTAATATTGTAAAAAATGATACAATATTCTTAAAAAATATTATAACATTGTAAAAAATATTGTTTTTCTTGTAAAAAAGTGTGTTATTGACACTAAAAGGAAAAAAAATTTATAATCTTTTGTAATATTATAAGATTTGTTGTAATATTATAAAAAATATTCTTATTGTAATAAAGAAATGTTTAATTTTTTGTAGTGTTATAAAAGAAATTATTGACATATGAAAGAGAAAAAAAATTTAAATTTTTTATAACATGATAAGATTTATTGCAACATTATAAAAAATATTCTTATTATAAAAAAAGTGTGTAATTATTTGTAACATTATAAAAAGTATTGTAACGTCGTAAATATTATAAAAATGTTATAATATTATAAAAATAATAATTATATTAAAAAATATTATTAATAATATTATATAAAAAAATTAATAATTTTTTTTTGTAAACCCGAGCGGATGTTCCGACGAATGAAAAAGTTATGAAAGCATTCACATACATACGTTTTTACTTTTTTTAAAAAAAAGGAACGTCATCGAAACCTTTGCAAAATAAGACTCTAATGATAATCATTTGTAACGAAAATTCGATCCCAACTCCTCGAGACCAAACGAACCCGTAGTAAACTTTCATGATATTAAATCATCTAATCAATAATGCTAAACTTATTCAGGACGATGTTACCTGCAGATTACTCATAAATAATTTAAGAAAAGAGATGCGTTGAAGAGAGAGCAAAAAATCTTAGAAGCACCACTAATTGCATTTTTAAGGATTAAAAGTATCAATGAATAATGGTACTGCAGTTAAAAGCACAGAACATGCAAGACTTGGAAAGCACAAAGATTAAAGAAATGTCTACAACCAAACACCGAGGAAGAAAATACCAACAGCGGCAGAGCAAATCCTGTAATTGGTCCTTTTTAACCTCACATGATCTTAAAAGAAGAAAATTCCTTTAAGATTGAAATCCAAAAACAAGCATCCCCATTATAAAGAAAACTCATTTGAGGAAAAAGGCAAGAAAAATAACCAGAACTACTATATAAAAAAAACATGGTTTTCGCATGACATCTGTTGAATGAAACTTTTCATATAAATGGCATACATAGTCCAGCATCAACTAAAATTAAGATTATGAATAACGGGCAGGTAGAAGATGTCAAGACTACAAGAACAAAAAACTGCTGGCAACGGCATCACTCTTCTTGAGGTTCATAATTCACCGCATCCATAACGGCTTGACGGACATACATCACTGCAAATAAGAAACTATTTTAAGTTCCCATGTAGAGACAATATCAAACGAACTTCTCAGCAATACATAGAGGTTAAAGAACCCACCTCTGCATTGTCTTTTCCGGTGCTATCCTTCATGGATTCATCGGCCGCTGTCAAAGGGGAAATTGATCATTTAGAAAGAAACACATTACATTAACTGTGAACCATAGACAGTCAAACATACCCTGAATGAAAAAATTTTGAACTTCATTTTTTATTTAATTAACGAATATAATTCAATTGCATTACATTAACTGTGAACCATAGACAGCAAAACATACCCTGAATGAAAATTTTAAACTTCATTTTTTACAAGAAAGCCGGTTTGGTTGAAATTCTGAAGGTCTACCATTTACAAGCACATTTGTCTTATAGGGTATAACTGAGGACGAAAATACAGCCTTGTTTATTGACAACAAAGGTGTAAATAGTCAGATGCGAAAGATTAACGAATAAGTAGGTCCATAAGCAAAATGAAACAATTATACCCCACCTTTAAGTTCATTGACATCTGAAAAACTTAATAGTTACCTCCATCCTCAGGAATGTCAGACGTCCACAAAGTGAGGTTATCTCTCAACAACTGCATAATCAAAGTGCTGTCTTTGTACGACTCTTCACTCAGTGCATCCAGCTCAGAAATAGCTTCATCAAAAGCTTGTTTTGCAAGATGGCAGGCCCTGAAATGAAGATTTCAAAGCCAAGATTACCCAATAGAAACAGAACATATAGACGACGGCACATAACACAAACCCATCTATACCTTTCAGGTGAGTTCATGATCTCGTAATAAAAGACCGAGAAATTCAATGCCAGACCCAAACGAATAGGGTGAGTGGGGGCCAAATCCGATTCAGCAGAGTTAGAAGCAGTCTGTCACCACAGACACAAATATTACATTCACAGAAATGAAGAAGAGGACTATTTTTTTGAGCAGTTAAAAAAAGAACACGAGAGAAAATTTTGTTCATAAAGCCTGCTTGCAATCAAGAAACTTCATCTCCCCATCAAGCTGCCAAAAATGAGTTCATGTGCCTCCTCACATAACATTTAAATTCGATACCAAAGTGCATCGAATCTCCTAACACGAGAAAAGAGCTAGCCAGGCAACCAACCAAACCAAAAATCATCACCAAGTGGAACAACCAACAACATGCTCGCCACAACAAGTACCCTGATAATGTTTACGATTTCAGGATCGTTCACCAACCCCACTCTCCCACTCCAGAGTGAAAAAAGTGATTTCGATTTTGATAATAGGAGTAGTACTTCTAAAAGTTGGGGAGAGCAAGGGAAAGTGAATAATGCCTTCATCTTATGCATTCCCAAACACCCTACGATCAGAACAATATATTCAAAGCATAAGGTACAGAAACCCTAATTTCCCACCCAAAGGAAGAGGAAGAATCAGACAACGAGAACAACAACCAGACAGAAAGCTTTCACCTGATAAGACTTGAGCGACAGATCGGCGACGTCCTTCTTATCGTTCCCGGTCTTGAACTCCGCAAGGTACCGATAGTAATCCCCCTTCCTGAGATCCACCACCAAGTATAGAGAAACATCGCAAATAAAAACAAAATCGAAACAGAACAAAACCAACGCAAGGAGCACGGCGGCTGACATCTTGTAGTAGAAGACGGAGGACTCCCCGGGGCTGCAGGATGGTATGAGGTGCTCGTCAATGACGGTCATTATGTCGTTGCAGATGCTGGACAGCTCGACCTCGACCTTCTTCCTGTACTCCTTGATCCTCCTGACGTTGACCTCGTTCCCCTTGGCCTCCTCCTTCTGCTCGATCGAGGAGAGAATCCTCCAGGCCGCCCGCCGTGCGCCCACCACGTTTTTGTACCCGACGGACAGGAGGTTCCGCTCCTCCACCGTCAGCTCCACGTTCAGCCTAGCCACCTTCTTCATCGACTCCAGCATCTCTGCAAGTAAAAAAGAGACGAAAGGAGGGGGGGAGGGAAGGGGGAAGGGCGGCAAAATCAGCCACCGGAGCATGAAAACAACAAAAAAAATTTCGACCTTTTTCGGCGGATCTAGAGTACCCACCGTCGTAGCGCTCTGCTTGCTCGGCAAGCTTAGCGGTGTAGACGAAGCGCTCGCGGTCGGCGGCGGAAGCCATGCTTCGGCGGCGGATCTGGTTAAGCAGATCTGAGGGTTCTCCTTCCGGCGGCGTTCTCCCTCTCTCTCTCTCTCTCTCTCTCTCTCTCTCTCTCTCTCCCCCTGGAAGTTCGGATTTGGAGAGCGCAAGGTGTGAGACAGAGTGCGGACACGAACGAGATGAAAAATTTTGACGACTGCGTTTTTCAGCCGTGACTCGTGACATGTGTTTTTTTCAAACGAAATTAAGCAAGCTGCAAGTGTTCGGGTAAGGCCGTAAAGGTAGGTTAATTTGAATTTTACTGTATTTTAAAAATTATATAATTTATTATAGAAAAGTAACGATAATATTTTTAAAAATTATAATAAATAATAAATAAAATAATAATAAATTGTATTTCTTAATGTAACTTTTTTATATTTTTTTATCGTAACATTTCGATAATATCAACATTAAAAAAATATAATTATATTATTTAAATATTAAAATAAATATAAATTTAGATGAAAAAATTTTGAATGTTGGGTAAAAATACCATAAAGGGTGAGGTATTTATGGCATTTTATATTTTCCTATTTGCCCTTTTATAAGTTCACTAATGAAATGTTTGAAAACGAAATCGGAAAGTCAGGAATTAATGTCAAGAAAAAATATATTGTCGTGAATGTGACAAAAGGTCTTGAAAGACAAAACAAAATTACAATTTTTTCAAAAAAATTAAAAGAGTGTGTATTAATTTAAACTTAAATACTAACATTTAATTAAATAAGCTTCATATTTTCCAATAAAACTTGATAAATTAAATTAAAATACAAGTAACCATACCATAATTTCCACGTACAAATCTTGTGTAGTCTAAAAGTCACATATAAGCCTCGTAAAGCAACAATAAGTATCAAGTTCTAAAATGAGATGTCAATTAAGACTTGAAATTAAGACTTCATTTGGAAATAAGGAATTTTAACATTTTACAAATTTTTATATGTTATTATTTTTATATAAACTTCTATACACAGATATAAACTCTTACTTTACAATTTATCATACAACTTTAACATCATTTATAAAACTAATTTCAACTTACCCTCTAGGATTATTGAAACTGAAACATCTCATTACCTAACGAAGTCTAACTTGGAAAAATCTTTCTAAAGATTACCTAAGAGACTTGAACTAACAAAGATCCATTAACCTCTACACTTGACTTACAATTACATCGAGAAAGGCCTTATTTGTTTATAAGGTAGTTATTATGTACTTTCATTTTTTACTATACATTATAACATTTTACAGTAAAATTTACTAAATAATTTTAACATTTTACATTAAAAAATTATATTAAAATACTTACATTATAAATTATGTAATTTCTTGAAAAAAATGTAAACTTCATCTTACCTAATTCTACTACAAAGACATCTTAAAACTTTGTAAAGTGATTGCCACGTACCATTTTTATAAATAATAAATTGATTTTATAAAAAATCTAACCATATCCTACTCGTACTAAATCATGTCGAGGCAGTCCATTTTGACCTCCAAGAAATCAAGTCAGGCTGGCCATAAATAGTCCTAAAAAAAAAACATTAACTCAAAAGAAACAAAAGTCTTGTGTAGATTAGCATTAATATAACTAGATTATATTACATCAGGAATCATAATCTACCAAACACAGACAAATGTAGCCAACAAAATTGACAACATGAACATCACCATACAAATATTAATAGGTTCACTGGAAATAATAAAAATTGTCATCAAACATTTCAGTATAATCTCAAGTCTTAATATAATACATTTTTAATAATTTATTTCTATCTATTAAATTTATGTCCCATAGGTTCTATCTATCCCCCCACTGAGAAAGATCACCCATAGGTTCTTATTCATTAGCACGTAGAGAGATCCCTGTTACCCTGAGAGCTGATGCATAAGATTTTAGGGTTGTATATGGGAGGGCCTGATGCAGTCAGCCGTACAGACCCAACTGCAACGCAAACTGGCACCATTACACACAAAAAAGCGAAGAAGCTGAGAAGGTAAAAAAATTCGCTGAAGTAGGGTGGAGACGACACACTCACACAAGTTCCGATAGATAAATAGAGAGTGCCGGTAAGGTTGCTGGATGCCAAGCTCCATCTCCTCAGCCTACCCGGTGTTCTGCATGCCTGCTGCAATGCCCTTCATGGTCAAAATGAGAGTGTCCTCCAGGCCAGGGGCGTACTCGCTTTTGGGGTTCAGCTTCACGAGCTCTGATGCCGGCTTGCCTGGATCCACGTCTTCCTTGGACAAGTGTGGCCTTAGTTTAACGTGGAAGCCACGGTCCCTGATGCGTTTCAGCGTGTATGCTTGGGAGACGTTGAGGGTGCTGATGTAAGGCTCACGCAGCCGCAGTCTTTGTTTCAGGTAGGGATTCTCCTCCAGCAAGTCTTTGTGCCCAGCAACCTGAAAGGACGGTAAATGTTTTTTTGAAAAGTAGTGTCAAAGTTAAGAGTCACAGTTGTAAATCTACAAAAAATCTATACCTAAGTGAAAATTCAAACTCAAGATCTTAAAGTTTAAAGAAATTTTCACAACCACCAGACTACCACTTCAGTAGTTCAAAGGACAGTAAAAGTTAAAGTCTGCAATCTAAAGGATGATAACCTTTTATTTATTGACTTGTGGTTAGTCCAGCAGAAAAAGGGAAATGAATATATTTAAGTTGTATGCTGAGAAAAAGTTAAAATTCATTTTTGCATTTTTTTGGGTATAAAAGAAAAAAAGATATGCAGCATTAATCACACATGCTATTTTTAAAAAATAATGATAATTGACAGACAGCAGCCTTGAAGAATTAACATAATCCTAAGAATAACAGACTGCAGCCTTTAATCACACATTCCATTTTTTAGAAGGTTTCTGATTTCCTTGATTTTATGGATATGGCAATCTTGAAACAGGCTTCTTCTTTGTGAGTTCCCTTTTATGTGAATTCTGAATTTACACAGAAGGGTAATGCAAATTCCAAGTCTAATTCACGGTCGTCTAAAAAACTGAAGAAGCTACCAATCTTGTTGACCACAATCCCAATGGCA
Source organism: Amphibolis antarctica (assembly GCA_024699675.1). Classification (NCBI taxonomy): domain Eukaryota; kingdom Viridiplantae; phylum Streptophyta; class Magnoliopsida; order Alismatales; family Cymodoceaceae; genus Amphibolis; species Amphibolis antarctica. Next base: position 10,219 of record JAMKPZ010005051.1, on the reverse strand, counting down.
ACTCTACTATATCAAGGTACCGAAGATCTAAATACAACAACATTAAAGATGGTCCTTTAGTTGCATGGTAAGCTTGATCGCAAACATAGCAATTATTAGCAAGGAACCTTACAAAGATGAATGCCAATCCAGATTCCAGAGGGCGACTCAATAATCAGTAGTTAAGGCATCTACCAAGTATATAGCTATCGAGAGAAAAATGGTGAAATGACATGACTGATTACTAAAATGAAATTCAAATTAGGAAATTCGTAAAATATAATCAATAATGATGCTAATATTAGTTCACAAGACACAGAATGACATGCAAACTTCACCTGAAGGAGAAGATTCTTTGTTTCTTCGTAGTTGGCTCTTAACTTCTCTCCAAAAGGCCATAAATCTTCTGAAACTAGAAGTTTGTCATATAGAGAAGCAATGCTTGGGTTTCCCTTAGCAAAAACCATCTCGATCAAGTCAATGGTGACATTAAAGAAGGGCCACTCATTGTACATGGTTCTTAGCATATTGAAGTTCCTGATATCTTTATCCATGGCATACTTGAATGCTGAACCTAATCCAAGCCAAACAGGCAGATGAAACCTCGTTTGAGTCCATGCAAATATCCAAGGAATTGCACGGAGTGTTTCTATTCCCCCACTAGGCTTTCTTTTAGATGGCCTGCTACCAATGTTCATCCGCCCATATTCGGTCTCAGGTGTGGCCTGGAAAGCAATGATCAGATGTTTTAGATCTAATCCCCAGAAAAAGAGAAAGTGTGCCAACTAAAAAACGTATTTAATGAGTTTTTAAGAAAGCACTATTTTTATGGCTCTTTATAATAAACAACTGAAATGACAATATCTCAAAAATAAAGAGTCAATTATATCCTATTTAGAATGAATCAATGTAATTATGAAACCATTTCAAGCAAAATAAGTGACTTCTTTGTATGACTTCATCACATGCAGGAAGAGCTACAAAACATATGAGCAAAAGAATAGCACATCAACCAAACAGAGAGGATCATTGTAAAAGAACTTGCATCACATGAAATGGAATGAATTACTTACAAGGCGAAAGTACTCAACAAAACGAGGTTCCTTGAACACAATTGATCTGTATTCCTTTGTGGCCACCACAGCCAGCTCATCCATTAATGCTCGCCATTCTGGTTTAGGAGAAATTGGTGGGTGCATCCCATGTTCAAGAGTGGCAGCTGTAAAACGCTGAAGCGTCCTAAAGCACAAATGCTCCTCTCCAAAGGATTGCTCAATGACTTCACCTTGAATGGTTACACGTAGAGAACCATTAATTGTGTCTGGGGGTTGAGATAAGATGGCAAGATGTGTGGGACCACCTCCTCTACCAACAGTTCCTCCTCTACCATGGAACATTGTCAATTTCACTCCGTATTGCTTTGCAACCTTTACAAGCTCTTCTTGTGCTTTATACATTTGCCAAGCTGCAGAAAGACGACCAGCATCCTTTCCAGAATCTGAATAACCAATCATCACTTCCTGCTTTCCATTAATTCTATTTCTATACCAATCAATTGAGAAAAGACGGGCAACTGCTGCAGGTGCTGCAGTAAGATCTGCAAGTTTCTCAAATAATGGAACAACTCTTAGTGGCTTATTCACATGACATTCACGCTGCAAAAGCTCAACAGCTAGCACATCAGATGGTGCAGTTGCCATTGATATGACGTAGGCTCCAAAATTATCAGCAGGAAGTTCAGCTAAAACATGGAATGTGTCAAGGACATCAGCAATTTCATCAGTTTTGGGTAGATCTGGACCAAATAAGGGGCGTTTTCCACTAAGTTCAGACAACAACCATTCCTGACGTTTTTCCTCTGACCATTCACGATAGGATCCAATTCCCAGATGTGTGGTAATAGCATCCATGACATCTGTGTGCCTGTCAGATTCTTGCCTAATATCAAGTCTTACAAGTGACAAACCAAAGGTTGATACTTGACGTAAGAAATCAAGGAGACTTCCATCAGCAATTGGCTGATCTCCACAGGCACAAAGTGACCTGTAACACAGCTCCAGAGGCTCCAAGAACTGTAGATAAAGAGAATGATGACTTCAAACTGATGAGATGTAGCATGATGGTAGTAAGCTATGTAACCAATTGTGAACTGAGCAGTCACACAGAAATACACCTAATGAAAGTATGTGCAATTGAATTCTATCAAAAATACGAAGCATTAGAAGAGATTTTCAACAGGATTTCACAGTTCAAATTAAAAGGTAGGTGTCCTCAAAAAATGTTAAAGCAAGTTGTCTTCTATCTACATCACAATGACACCACCAATGATGATAACAACAAAATTTATGTGCCTCAAATTTACATGTAGTACCTGAGAAAAGTATTTGATGTCACTAATCAAAGTTTGTGCCAGCTATATATGTTCCTCATCATTTTTCATATGCATGCTCTAAACATGATACAAATGCATACATCCAATAAGAAATAGATAAGTTTAATGGAAGAAACCTGTTCAACATTTGTGTATGTCATTTCATCAGGAATGTCGGTGCTTCCATTGGACAATAACTGGCGTGAGTGTTCACGTGTATGATAAAGTCTATCTCTAACAACACCAAGTATCACACGATATGGCTCATTTGGAGGAATTTGTTTCCAGAATTCTGCATACAAAAAGAAAGAAATATATGATACGAGGATCGAAGAAAAATATAGGGCAAAACATGATTCCAGATTCAATATCCACATGAAGCTAAAGAAAAGCTATGTATGATTAACAAATCACAATTACTATTTGTAGACTTGTTGATGATAATTATCATTTAAAATAAGAAAGAAATTAAATATCATTTTAAATTCACTTAATGGTCCACAATGTCCTCCAAATATATTTTCTGGAGTTTTGTGGTGTGAATTTAACTCCTCAATTAGCAACTATAATACATATAATTTTATTTCTATCTCATAATGCTAAAGTTAAATTACCTCTTCTAGCAGAGGTTTAACCCTTCATAGCCGATTCAAAGTCCAGATAAGGTAGAAGGGTCAACATCAAGCAAACAGTCAGTTGTACAAACTCGCCAACTCCTTATGAAAATAAATAGGGCATAACCCTTTTAGTGACACATTGCTCGTGACCTTACGTGCAATGAGAAATTTCTACAAGTTATTAGAGAAATTTCTAAAAGTTATTATGTGGTTAACTTCGTTGAAAATATTAATCATATAAGTTAGTTAATGATACAATAGTTTCACATTTAAATAGAACATGGATAAAGATGACCACAAACTGTTCTAACAACAGACTCCAGCAAGGATGCATTGAAAGAAAAAATGAAAAAATCAAATAAAAAAAGATAAATGTCACTAAACAAGATATAGTGAAGAACCTATGTAATGCTTTGCATCCTTCCTTGTGGATTGATGGAGTTCATTAGCTCTGACACGAAGTTCATCACTGCAACGCCACATCGACAACTGTAGAAAATCATAATTCATCATTTATGGTTCCCAGTGATATTGTATTTACTCTTTACTATTAAAATGTGCCATAGACATAATAGGTTCAATAAAATTTGCTTGTTCGGTACCTCAAACATTAAATCCTCTATCTGAGAAAAGTATAAATTTGCTGCCATCATTCTAGCCAACAAGCACACATCCCTGGTAACCTCAGGTGTGACTCTTGGATTTCCTGCACATTGTACATTGTGAGAAAACATTTAAAAGTGATACATGCACAAAATGCAAAAACATTTATAAGTTATATGCGTGTGAAAGAGAGAATATATGATGAACTATCCTGCAATGCAAAGAATGCTACAAGTGCTGGCACCATGGCTATAGAAGTATCAGATATCACTCCAATGAAGTCAAGAAATCATGACATATAATACTTTTTTATGTTTTTTATGAGAAAATAATTGTTTAACTTAAAATAAAAAGTACATTTTATTTCTATTTTTCTATTTTGCACCCCTTCATCACTTCCAAACAATAAGTCTAATCACTGTGTGTAACCAGTGGCAACTATCGCTTTTGACTTATAATGCTTAATTTTGAATGGTACAAGAAACAGAAACATCTTACCATCTCGATCCCCTCCCATCCAAGATGAGAATTGAATAAGAGGTGCATTATACGGAACACGTTCATTAATCCCAATGTTTTTCAGAGCTGTATCAAGCCTACGTAAGAACTTAGGTACACCCTTCCAAATGGTTTCGAGAAAGTAACTCATTCCTGCTCTTGTTTCATCTTGTGGGGTAGGCTGAGTTCTTCGAATTTCATCAGTTTGAAATGCAGCTTGAATCTGCCAAAAATGTGCAAAACTGAAATGAGAATTTTGAAGGCTGAAAGCCAATACCACAAAGAATAATACTTGGATTTCCTGGTTATAATAAATAAAATAATTGTAAGTATTTATGACAAAAAATCAAATCAACAAGTAAAAGACTATTTTCCACTAATCATTACAAATGATCTGAAAAATAATAAAAAACATGCACATGGTAAAAATAGAAACTTAACATTTAGCCTATGAAAGCAATTCCTCCTGCATTATAAAAAATGTAAAGATAACCAACCTCATGAATAAAATGAATTCAAGCATGACTATTTATGTTTTAGAATGTTTGGCTAAAGATTATCCATCAATCTGTGTAAGATCATAGATGATGCAGACATACAGTGGATGACTTTCTCACAAGGAAAATGTTTAATCATCTACATGGCTGTAAATCACTTAAAGTACACTTCTACAGAGCAGATGAAGGGATAACACTGATAAGATGAATAATAAACTTGATGAAGAAATCAAGGCAAATAATGAATTTTTAATATATTGGAATGTTGTGATTATACAACTTCACAGTCATTTCCTTTCAAATCTAAAAAAGGTTGCAATTCTACCAAGTACAATCAATCACATCTAAAAATAGTTTGTTGTTCATATGGAAAACAGAGGATCAGGAAACTATAAGCACAGTGAACTCAACAAAAAAGGGATTTCATCAAGTGCAAGTAATTTTTTGATAATTTTACTTACTACAATAAAAAATGTTAAGAACAGTTTCTTGCCAACGAGAATGACCTGTTATTTTGAAAATAATTGTATACTAAGTCAATGATTTTTACCTCTCTTTGGAGAGCCTCGTCAAGTTCCTGCTTGTCATCAGGGGTGATGTCTTTTTCACATAATTGCGTCAAACAAGTCCTTATCCTAAAAATCAAATAGAACAATTTCTAAAATACAAATGATTAAGATTGTAATACTTTATGAAGTGACAATCAAGACAACTACCAGGCTTGGAACATTTCTTATTTGAATGATAGGATGGCACATGTACCAATTAAGAACTTTGGCAACAAACACAATGGGTAGAAGCTTGAAACATAGGCTAGCACTAGGCAAAGTGGAGTATTTATTTGGCTCAACATTCTTTTACATTAGCAGAGACCAAGATTATCATATGTAATGCTTAACCAAAAAGTACAAAGAAATGAAAAATGTACTAATTCCATACAAAAAAAATGATCTTTTAAGCAAACCTTCCATGTTTTTGAAGAAGTGATCTTCTAACTGATTGAGTCGGATGTGCAGTTAATACTAAATCTACAGTTTGATTCTTCAAAGCATCAAACACTTGTTCTGAGGTTTTCTTCAAATCCCCCACAAGTCTCTTTAGTGTCTCTTCAATATCTGACTCTGTTGTTGCTGAATTCTCATCAGCAAAATCATGTTTCTTAAGCTTGATACGTCTACGATGTGCAATTTGCACCTCCTCAGCTAAGTTTGCAAGATTAAGCATGTGGGAGAACGCACTGGCCACAACAATGGAATCCCCAGGATCCAAACTAGTCAACACTCTACCAATCTCATCTAGTTTGTTAAGATCACGGGTGCTTTCATACTCAGCAGCCATTTCATAACATTCTTGAACCTGAAAAAAGTGAAATATGGAAAATTATCGATCATAAACTTCCCAATAGGGCAAATAAATTCAACTATAGTGATCAGTGACTGCAGTTAGAACTGTAGCAACTAGCAAGGCACCATTTACAAAAAAATTAAAAGAAAAAAAAAAACTCTAAGTTGTACACCACATATTTCAAAAGTGAAAAAATAGCAGCCATTTCTAACACTGAAAAACTACAATCGCTCAAACACAAATTAAAAATACATCAATCTTCTCTCTTGTTCACTCCCTAAGGACGGGTTTATGCCTCCTAAAAAATGATGGAACGGAAATTTGGAAAATCCAAGAAAAACTTTTTGACACTTGTGCTGTTTGGAAATTTAAAAAAAAATTCTCAAATTTCCAGGAGTATAAATAGTTAGTTTTCCTGTGTTTCTCTACTTCACCTACATGAAATTGGAGAAAAAACATCCTCACATGTTTTCCCCCTCTGTGTGGCCGCGCCCTCTACATGACCACCCTCGTTACATAGATATCTCCTCCACACATCACACGTCGCCCACCTTTTGTACGTCAACACAAAGATCAATCTTCTGATTAGAACCCAATTTTTTTAAAAAAATACTCTAATAAATTTTGAATAACTTTAGTCTTGTAAAAATTTTAAGAAATTAATACAAATTTTTCAAGTTATTATAATCACTTGTATAAGTAATTCAATAAAATATTGAAAAATTTGTATTATTATTTTGAGATTTTATTTGAAAAATCATACTTAAAAAGTAGTTATATTTAATTTTTATAAATTTGATTTACATTTACATATTGATTTTTCTGAATTTCTGTGATGTGCTAGATTTTTTCAATTTCCAGATTTTCTAGTTTCGTTTCTTAACTTTCTGTTTCTTGAATTTTTAGCATGTACAAACAAACCCGAATACACAAAAGAGGAATCCCGTATCCAACACTGAAAATTCTTTTCTTCAATCAACGAAAAGAATAAAAACATAATTGGTGTGGATCAACAGGATGAGGTACACACAAATATTTATGACAACTTTACCATTTTAGATATTAACTTATTAAGATGTCTACCTAATACTTGAAAAGTAAACGATAACGGCCATTTACAACAAGAAAACCAAAGGTCATCCAACAAAATAAAAAGCAGAACGCATCAACGTCCTCCGAGAACTTCTCCACGGTGCACGCGTGAAACAAAACCCCCCTGTCTAACGCTACGTACATAAATTCTTTTTCAATCAGATTTTCCCGATCCTACAGGCAAGAGGAAGGGCCATAACTGATGAAGAATGCGAAACCAGATTGAAAAGATCCGTCCTTTCACATCCACCGTGGACGAAAGATGCAACCTCTCGTCGACAGCAAACACAAAAAGAAAAAAGAAAAAAAACAATCCACTCAAATAAACAAACTCGCACTTCAAATTCGTTACCGTTTCCCTGATGTCTGCGCCCTGCAGATCCTGGAGTATATCGAGGAAACGATCAAGGAGAAGAGCGTCGTACTCCACCAGCTTGTCGTCCTCCGACACCTTCCACGGCGCCAGTAGCCTGAGCTGCGCGTCGATCGACGCCATCTTCTCCACGTTCTGGGGGTTTCGGGCCATCTTTTCACCTCCCTTTCTCCGATCAAGAGCAGGAGCTGGTGTGATCTGAAGAATACGGCAAGTGTGAGCTATGCCACTATTCACTCACACCTTTGTCTCTCCCTCAACACATAGTATATAAATTTTCATTTAGAATTACATAAAAGTTACTATAAAATTTTAACTTATCTAGGTTTGTTTGTGTTCGTGAAAATCATATAAATTAAATTAAAAATAATTTAATTTTTATAGATTAATTATTTATGTTAACAAAATTGAATTTAATTTATTTTTATTAGTATTATTTACTTTTTAATTTAAAATAAAAATAAAGTTTAAACTCGTAATATATGAATTGTTTAAAATTTAATTAATTCGAATTTTCATGCCCATTTTTATTTAATTATCAAAATTTATTGTTCTAAGAAGTACACAGATAACTCTATACAGAATTTATTTTTTCTTAATTCAATTATGTACTTTACATTATTTTCAACAACTTTGAAAAAGCTAAAGTCTTCGTAAACGTTTTTAAAATTGTATAATAAAATATAAAATAGAAATTTATGTATAAAAGTTTATATAATAATAATCATACGTAAAAATGTATAAAAGTCAAAGTAGGTTGGTGAAATTTAACAACTATAGTTTAAGAAATTGTATTTGTCAAAATTTATAATAAAAAATGTCATGGTTGATTCCATCTTCTTGTATTGAGCCAGAGAGAGTTTAATTCATGGAAACAATATTAATTTACCATAGAGTTGTGGAATTAAATGAAAGAAATGAATTGCATTTCCTTACCATACACAAATAACAAAAATAATTAAGATTAGTTACAGCGTTATTGTCATGAGAGAATCTGGTGTCTGAAGATATATATATACCTATATATTAAAGCAACATATATTATGTTCCATGATTCTGCAAGGAAATTAAATTAAATAGCTTGAAAATTACATGACAATTGTATTAAATTCTTCAGCTAATCTTCCTGTAATTATAAAAACTTATGCTTTTTCAGCGTTAAACTTAATTGTTCTGTTAAATTATATATATTCCATGGAATCGATGCAAGGGAATATGCCAATTGCGTTTTACACTTCGCTTTATTCATCACGCGCGGCGGCGCCTGTGACTTTCTGCCTCGATTCTCTACCTCTTTCTCGGAATCGAATTATTCTCACTTTTTCTTTTGTTTATGAGTTATTTATATATCTAGACATATCTATAAATAAATATTTATAAATCAGTTATGATATTTATAAATATTTATAAATCACAATCTTACCTCCCATCAAATGTTGTTTTCTCTTCCAAAATATGAATATGACGCTGGAGATTCCGAAAATTCAAATCCACGATTTTGAAATGGTCGGACTGACGTCTGAACGACGGCCTCTGTGTTGTCGTCCGATGGACAAAAGGACGTTGTTCGAGTCTACGGTATCGGTTTCTTTGATGTATATATTTTTTATTATATTTTATAATATTTTTTATTTTTATTTTTTTTCAAAAATCATAAAATTTAACCTATTTTCTTAAAATGCCTGCTGCTTACGAATCACTTCAAAAAGTCTTTCATGGTATTTATTTAAACGATAAAATTAAATAAATTAAAACTTATGTTTAAAACAAAATATAAATTTACGATGATAATGATTTTTATTATAAAATATTAAAATTATTTGATAAATATATTGTATAATAACTACCGTCAGTATATAATGTTAAATTAAAGTTATATAAACGGGAGCTTTCACTTTTCAACGTTTCGGTTCCGAAAATGTTTGCAGTCGGACGTCATCGTCGCCGGACCACTGGAATGGACGGAGTCGGAGTCGGCGACGAACGTCACAGCCCCCCCCCCCTCCGGTCTCTCCCCGAAAGAAGTCTTTTTCCGGCGATTAAAAATATAGAGAGCTCCTTCCGACGACCGGCGCAGCGGTGGATGACGCGTCGTGATCACTGACAGATATTTTTATCCTACGGTCGTTGCGTGCTGCTCTCGTCGTAATGTTGACCGTTGACCGTTGACCGTTGCCCCAGTAATGACTCGAATCGTTGGAATTTTCCTCCTTCCGGTTTCATTCAGTTTTAATTTTTTATTCAATTGAAAATCAGCTTAATTAATTGCCTCATACTTCAGGCCGAGGGCAAGTTGATCATTGTCTTTGCATGCGAGCATTTATGACTTCTTTTTGACCTCTGGGTCATTTGGTATATTGTCTTTGATTTGAACCCTGCTTGTAGAAAGACTATTACACTTGTTTGAATAAGCCTCGTTTGGTAGAGGAAGGCTTGGGTTTAACATGTGTTTTGAACTACAATTCTGATTAATTATTACAAATTTTCAGAAAAGCTAAATCAATGTAAATTGTGGAAAGTAGGAGATCAATTCCACAAAAGTAGACTACTATGATTGTTATAACAAATTAAAGGAAAAGTCAAAGAGTGAGTTTTTTAGTTATATTTGATATTTATGTCTCCTTTGTTTCTGTCTTATTTATTATAGAGTTAATTTCAAAAACTATGAATAAGCAAAATTGAGAGTAACGTATCAAATAGAATTTAAATTCACAATAAGTTGAACGATAAAATTTTTTTTATACAATAAGAATTTATGCATAAAGATTTTTACGATGATGATAATGCGAGCACTCTCTCTTGAATTTGAAACAAACGATACTTTAATGTGGTATGAATTATATAT